>CM070875.1:151057202-151199702 GCA_036365515.1 Torymus aiolomorphi | reverse complement strand
GATCATAAAATCAGATGAAATAAAACTGGTTAGCAAATACGATTAAATAAATGTCGTTAATTATTTCGGAGCGCTGTCAGAACTAGCGGAACATGAAATTTTAAGCAAGTCTGAGTTTGTGGTTAGTTCCGGGGCCATTCCGCGAGACTAATTAAAACAGAAGAGAATTACGCTAGCTCAGCACCCTCTTTTGTGCATTAGACTAGCGGAATGGCAGTTGAACCGACCACGGACTCAGACTCGGACCCCAAATCCAACGCACCCATAATTATTCTTGATATTAATGTTATTACTGTGCCTATTATTATTATAAATATAAAAATTAATTTTCATTATAATTATATTCATTATATTTTGATCATAATTGTTTATTATTTGAATTATAACAATTTTCAAAAAAAAACATAATATTCAAAAGAATTATATTTTTAATGCTTTCTATTATTTTATTATTTATTTTCTTTATAATTTGGTTTTTATTTTTTTGTAATACATATCGTATCCTGCAAAAAGAATTAGATAAGGATAGCGACCTAAATTTGGAGTGCGTTCACACTGTGTAACTGAGGTTATTATTACTATTATTACTATTATAATTATTATTGTTCTTAATATTATTACTGTCACTATTATTATTATAAATATTGTTATTATTATAAATATATAAAAATATTAGTTTTCGATATAATTATATTTATCATATTTTTATCATAGTTCTTTATTATTGGAACTGTAACAATGTAAAAAAAAAACAGTAACATAATGTTCAAAATAATTAAATTTGAATGCTTCTTTATTATGTTATTATTTATTTTCATTACAGTTAACATTAAGTTAAGTATTACATTTTTCTTTTTTTTTTGGTTAGATAAGGATAACGACATAATTTTGGAACGCATTCAATAATTTCATATTCCGCTATTTCGGACTGAAATGGCATTCACTGTTGCCAACCTAATTTAGTTTCACTATCAATCTAGGGGGTGACGATTCACCGGTGCTGGGTGTACCTACAGCCCATAGTTCCCTATGGCAAGTGAATAAAGAAATAATGGACCCTGGGGTTATAGACTCTAGGTCGGACTGCATAAACCCCTATATTTAGAAATATTATGAAGCCCGGGCTGCATAATCAAAATCGGGCTCCATAAACCCCTGTCTATATACAGCGTGTCCAAAAAGTCTGGAAACACCCAAATAATTTCTCAGCTGAATTACTATTGGAAAATGTTAAGGTCGCCTTTGCAGTAATTCTTTACGAGGAATCCAATGGTGACCTTGGATTCGACCTTGGACCTCATTTTTGAGGTTATTTCAAGGTCAACCTCATTTTTTTAAATGGTAACCCCTATTTTTTATAGCGGAATCTGAAAGAGCGGAAAATTTTACGTCCGGATATGTATTAAGGTATGAGGTTGAGGTTGCCCCCAGAGGTCAAATTGAGGTCAAAGTATGATTTCTTAAAAATTTCGCGAGTTCAGTGGTAAAACAAAACAAACAAAGGTAAGGTTTGGTAAGTTCGAACGAAGACTTGAAGGTGACCTCTGATTCGACCTTGAACCTCATTTTGAGCCTCATTTTTGAGGTTATTTCGAGGTCAACCTCATTTTTTAAATGGTAACCCCTATTTTTTAGCGGAATCGGAAAGAGTGTGAAACTTTACGTCCAAACATGTACTCAGAACATAGTTCAAGAAGGACGTTGACGTTCATTTGAAGGTCATTTAAACTTAATGACGGTCTGATCTTGTGTAAACTTTTTAATTTTTTTAAACAGTCTAACATCTTATTTCAAGTGCTCGAATTATTTTCCATCCACTTTTTGATAGTAACCTAATCGATGATCGAAAACACCAACAGTATTTTTGATCATTTCAGTAGGAATGAGAGCTGATTCATTGTAAAATTTTTTGAAGCGTTTAAATATTGAACATTGTTACTTGTTATTTTTCGTATGGTTAGAGTGACAATAAACTATTATTCATTCCATAACCACCACAGAAAAGGGTTGGTCATCTTTCAAACATATTTTTTGAAAATTAAAAGTTCTTTTTATTTTCAACTCAAAAAGTATTTTTGGATAAGGTCTACTACGAAGAGTAATAAAAATGAACAAACTCACTGATAGAGAAAGAATAACGATTCTCATGATGAGAGGTTGGGGACACATGCAGCGATCTTATAAGGCCGTAAGAGATATTTTTAATGCTTCATTTAGGGTTGGTGGAACTCCACTATCATTTTCAACAGTTCAAAAAACTGTTAGAAGGTTTGAAAATACCGGCACTATCAGCGATTTACCTCGATCAGGCAGACCAATGTCAGCAGGTAACGAAGAGAAATCTTTAGATGTTGTGTTAACATTCACCGAAGATCCGCATACTTCCGTTCGTAGAGCTGCTCAAGTGCACGAAATAAGTAAATCATCTCTTCATAACATACTAAAGAGAGAGAAGTTCCATCCATTTAAAGTAACGCTAATACACAAGTTAAATGAAGATGATTTCGATCGTCGCGTTGAATTCTGTGATGATATGATGGCACGCATCGTACAAAATCCAAATTTTCCATCAAATATAGTCTTCACAGATGAAGCTACATTTCAACTTGACTCAAGCGTAAATAGGCATAACTGTAGATATTGGGCAGTTGAAAACCCTCATTGGGCAAGAGAAGCCAAGTCACAATATCCACAAAAATTAAATGTCTGGGCTGGAATATTAAATAATAGGATTATAGGACCATTTTTTATTGATGGCAATTTAAATGCAGAAAAGTATGAAACTATGTTGCGGAATCAAATTGTTCCTGCTATAAGAGAAATAACTGGAGAGGACTTTAATAACACATGGTATCAACAGGACGGTGCAGCAGCTCATTATGCACGAAACGTTCGCACATACTTAGATACAGTATTCATTAATCGATGGATAGGACGAAGAGGTGCAATTGAATGGCCAGCTAGGTCCCCCGATTTAACGCCTCTAGATTATTTCTATTGGGGTTATCTGAAGGATCGTGTATTCAAAACAAAACCCTTAAACTTAGATGAATTACGTGAAAGGATCATTGATGAATCAGCTCTCATTCCTACTGAAATGATTGAAAATGCTGTTGGTGGTTTCTATCATCGATTAGATTACTGTCAAGAAATGAATGGAGAACAGTTCGAGCACTTGAAATAAGATGTTATACTGTTTAAAAAAATCAAATGTGAGAGGCAAGGGGACTCACGTAAATCAAGCGCCCCATCGTGAGAGGCAAGGGGACTCACGTAAATCAAGCACCCCATCGTGAGAGGCAAGGGGACTCACGTAAATCAAGCGCCCCATCGTGAGAGGCAAGGGGACTCACGTAAATCAAGCACCCCATCGTGAGAGGCGAGGGGACTCACGTAAATCAAGCACCCCAAAGGGAACAGATTTTACTACGTCCACGTCGTTGTTCCTGGGTAACGCTAAATGTAAAAAAATTGAACTTGACATGACTTTTAAGGACAATGTCAAGGTCACCATTAGATTTCTCGTTGAAAACTACTAAAGAATTAACCTCGCTCAGTGTGATAAAAAGTTTACACAAGATCAGACCGTCATTAAGTTTAAATGACCTTCAAATGAACGTCAAGGTCCTTCTTGAACTATGTTCTGAGTACATGTTTGGACGTAAAGTTTCACACTCTTTCCGATTCCGCTAAAAAAATAGGGGTTACCATTTAAAAAAATGAGGTTGATCTCGAAATAACCTCAAAAATGAGGCTCAAAATGAGGTTCAAGGTCGAATCAGAGGTCACCTTCAAGTCTTCGTTCGAACTTACCAAACCTTACCTTTGTTTGTTTTGTTTTACCACTGAACTCGCGAAATTTTTAAGAAATCATACTTTGACCTCAATTTGACCTCTGGGGGTAACCTCAACCTCATACCTTAATACATATCCGGACGTAAAATTTTCCGCTCTTTCAGATTCCGCTATAAAAAATAGGGGTTACCATTTAAAAAAATGAGGTTGACCTTGAAATAGCCTCAAAAATGAGGTCCAAGGTCGAATCTAAGGTCACCATTGGATTCCTCGTAAAAAATTACTACAAAGGCGACCTAAACATTTTCCAATAGTAATTCAGCTGAGAAATTATTTGGGTGTTTCCAGACTTTTTGGACACGCTGTATATATACTTTCAGTTCCGCAGTATTTTACGTTGATTTCGGAAAAAATTTACGGAAAACAACGTTGTGAAAGAAACCCTAAATGTCCTGAATAATACAAAAATGTCCTGAGAAGTAGCGGTAAACATATTCCTAATTCAGTACAGTCCTGAAAACATGCAAATGTCCTGAAACATAGCGGTAAACCAATGAAAAGTCCTGAAACATAGCGGTTAACATATATATATAAACCTGTCACTTTGTTATGAGTGACAAATCGGGGTTAATTACTGGACCCGAGGCGAAATCCGCGTTCAGAAAGGATGAGCCCACGGGTTTCGTCGTTGTGCGTGCGTGTGCCTTGCACGGGTACGCCGCGGACTTGGCCACGTGGGTTGGAGTTAGAAAGGATATTACGTTTTTTGGTGTGATGAGCCCGTTCGCGACACGCCTTGCGTTGTGCAACGGCGGGGCTTATCGACTCCCTCTAGGCCTCGAATTCGGCAATAAGGAAAAGGAAGGAATTGTCTCAATCGTTCGGCGTACACCTTGCGTTGTGCGCCGGCGGATCAAGACGTGTGGCTCGGGGGACTGCCAGAATCAGAGTGCCTTCGTCAAGCTCGCACTTTACAATCATAGCTCGCTCGCTCGAAAAGGGGAAAAGAGAGAGTCGATGAGAGGGGAGCGCTAGCTGAATAGACTGTGCGCGCAGAACGCGCAGAGAAGCCGCGCGCAGCCCCCCTCTTCACGCACTAATGCGGAGTAGTGGGAACGCCAGTCGCTCTGCCTTATCCTCTCTCTCGGTGCTGCTATACTCTATACTAAGCGGTAGCTGTGCGCATGCTCTCGTGGTATACCCCTCACGTGTTATGTGCGCGAGCTTGACTGTTACATCGCCTCCTTCGAGCAAAATTGAATGAAAACAGAAATTTTGTTCGATTCGGTAAAGTCCAGCTGAGCTTAAATTTATATACAACATAATCAATACCCTTAATTATTTTGTACATCGTGCTATCCAATCAAATGTAATATTAAATAATTAATTTTCAAATTGTAAATTTGCCCCCCTATTTGAGCAAAATTACTTGGAGAATTAAAATTTTTTCTGTGTTTCTTGTAAGTCTAATTATTTACAAAAAAAAAATTTTTTGTTTTGAGATTATGCTCTGATCCCTTTACATGTTAGGTATTTTTTTGGAGGATAAAATGACGAAGACACTGAATAATTTGAATTAAACTTTTTTTTTTTTGTTTTAAGTTGTTAATTCTTTCCGCCTTTATCAACCATTCCTGTAAATCCGAAGTATCCTCCAAATCATCCCGGTTTGTTAATATGCCTGTGTTCTTTTTTTTTTGACTGGCTCTAAATTCGAAAAACAAATTTGAAACAAAAAGTAACCAATCAGATTATCATTTTTTAATTTTACACTTTTTATTCGTTAGTGTATGTGTGTGTTTGTATGTATTATCCTGACACTCGAGAGAGTCCATACGCTGCCTTTTGCTGGCCTTTATCCTCTTATTCGGCGCTAGCGCCCTTCTCATTTTTTAGGCACGACCGCTTCTCGGGAGAGCCTTATATTTTCGTCAGGACGATAATTGCAACACTTCAAATTCTGAAAATTTACAACATAAAAACTATTTTCCACCCAAAAGAAGTACATTTCAAGCGTTTTCAGAGATGTATGTATGTCTGTACGTATGTATGTGATCAAGTAACCCGATTATCTCAGCGAAATTTCGACGGGTCCAAACGGGCTTTGGGGAATATGCTCGTCTAATTATAAGTAACTGATAGATCTCTACCGAGCAGAATCGATCGACAAATAAAAAAACGCCAGAGAAGATAAAAATTTGAAAAAATCGATTTTTGACCATACGGTGAACAAAATTTAAATCTAAGTCGAAAACAACAAATGCATCTGTTAAAACTAATTAAAACACGTCTTTTTACATTGAATGTTTATTTCTATGAACAATATTTAACAATGTAATATCGAAAAAACCGCTAAAATCATCAAAAATAGTCGTTTTTTTGCTATTACTTTACAGAATTTGACTTTACACAAAAATGTTAAATGTGAAAGTAATAGATAATATTGAAACAAAACTTTTTAATATTGGACATTTTTTTGTACGATCAATTTTTGACGAGTTAAATAAAAAAAAACGATTTTTAACGCCTAAATGTACATAAAATGGCCGATTTTCGTTTAGAACTAAGCAGAATTTGACTTTACACAAAAATGTTAAATGTAAAAGTTATAAATAATATTAAAACAAAACTTTTTCCTATTGAACATTTTTTTCTACGACTAATTCCTCACGAGTTAAATCGAAAAAAACGATTTTTCTCGCCTAAATATACCTAAAATCGCCGATTTTCGTTTATAACTTAGCAGGATTTGATTTTATACAAACAAAAGTTATAGATAATATTTGTTCCATTTAACATTTTCATGTACAATCAGATCCGGACGAACTAAACTTATAAAAACGATTTTTTAATGCCTAAATACACCTAAAACATCTGGTTTTCGCTTATTATTCAAGAGTATTTGACTTGACACAGAAATATTAGGTATAAAAGTTATAAATAACAATAAAAAAACGTTTTTCTTTCAACATTTCCATGTATAGTTTTGGAAAGGTTCGATGTTAATGAGTACACTGAGTTACTATTTGTGCAACGTATCGATAACTGTTTTGTTATCCTTAACAAGCACTAGAATTTATTAAAGTATGGAGATAAATACAAGTCAATAATTAAACTACATACAAATAAATAATTTGCTCATCATTCGTACCTAAAATTACATTCATTATAATGTTTAAACATCGTCAAATTTATAAAATTGTGTTTTTGTTTATCTAAAAATATAGAAACAATAGTGAAAAATCAGACGGAAAACTTTGCACAAAGGTTGAGAAATCAAATTGATTACAACTGTTACCTTACTTTCTTGGTAAAAACAATATAAACATCGTCAATTGTATTAAGAGCTTTGCACACCTTTTTACTCACATTAGGATAGGACAGTAACTGAATAAATTAACGTATAATAAACAAAACAATAATAAATTAACACAAAGGAAAGCAAAGGCAGTCAGACTACGTTAAGAAGAAGTAACCAGACCACTGATAAATTTGAATATAGTCAAGTGATCAATACCAACGTCAATTAACTACGTATATGACATAGTAATTGACACAGTATATCAATGACGATATTAAAATCTAATTAATTTATAATCATTATCTAAACAGGTAGATAAGGTCAGTTTAATTAAAACGTTATTGTTAGTATCCTAAAAATCAGTTATCACAACCACAAAGTAAAACTTAAATTGTACCAATAAAAATAACAGTTACATTTAATTTATTTGATTCTTTTCAGTTTGTTCAATAATTGGGAATAATGGTTACTTAATTTCTGAGTGTCTTCTTTTATATTTATAGGATTATCTTGTAATTTGATGTTAATCATTTCGGAAATTAATTTTTTTTCCAACAACTTTCAGTATCAAGTATCTTAGCATTATCAAAGTTAAACTTATGTTTATAATTGTTGATGTGACTATTAATTACAAATTTTTTGTCATCATCTTCTTTAGTATTCGCAATGGGTTCTTTTAATCTAGTATTTAACATGCGTTTACTCTCTCCTATGTAACTAGCATTACAATCATTACATTCGATTTTATAAACAATGTCGGTTTTCTCGTCTTTCCCCTGTGTATCTTTCCTTCTTTTTATGACTTTGCTGAGATTATTATTTATTGTTGGAACAGTTTTGATACCAAATTTCCTTAAATTATTGGTGACTTCTTCAAAGGTGTCTGGTATGTATGGACTTCCAAAAATACATAAAAAGGAGACTCAAGAGACTTAAGGCCTATTGTGTCATGTATTGGATGTCCCACCTATAAAATGTCGAAAACATTAGACTCTTTAATACGTAAGAGTATACCTAAACCGAATTCTTACTCGAAAAATAGTTTTGATTTAATTGAAAAAACGAAAGATATTATCATTCCTAATGATCATAGTATTATTTCTTTAGATGTGACATCACTTTTTACTAATGTACCCCAGGAATTGGTTATTAAAGGCCTAGAAAAACGATAAAAATACATGACACATCTGAACATACCATTGAACGAAATAATTGAGACTTCTAGATTCCTAATGAACAATACTTTTTTCAATTTAATGGAAATTATTATAGACAAATATTCGGATCTCCAATGGGTAGTCCCATTGGCCCTACCTTTGCAGGCATAGTGATGGTTGATTTAGAAGAAGAATGTTTAAGAAAACTTGATTTTGTTCCAATTTTTTATTATAGATATGTAGATGACATTATTGTTTGTCTACCCAAAGATAAGATTTCACATATATTGGAAATCTTCAATAGTTACCATGAAAAATTGAAATTTACACACGAAATTGAACAGAAAAACACAATCAGCTTCTTAGAAGTAAATCTCATAAAAGAAAACAACAAAATTATTACAGGTTGGTATAAAAAACCTACCTTCTCAGATAGATTTTTAAACTTCAAATCACACCATCCTATGTCTCAAAAGAGGGCAATGGTCTACAATTTAGTTGACAGAGCATTATTATTATCACATAAAAAATTTTGGGAAAAAGACATCTGTCTGGTAAAACAATATCTAAATAATAATAGCTACCCTGCTAACTTTATTGAATATCATGTGAAAAATAGAGTCAATAAAATTAATTATGACAATTCTAATAACAATAACAATAGTAGGGATCACACAAAAGTTATTTTAAGTTTACCTTACATACCAGACACCTTTGAAGAAGTCTCTAATAATTTAAGGAAATTTGGTATAAAAACTGTTTCAACAATAAATAATAATCTCAGCAAAGTCATAAAAAGAAGGAAAGATACACAGGGGAAAGACGAGAAAACGAACATTGTTTACAAAATCGAATTTAATGATTGTAATGCTAGTTACGTAGGAGAGAGTAAACGCATGTTAAATACTAGATTAAAAGAACACATTGCGAATACTAAAAAAGATGATGACAAAAAATTTGTAATTAATAGTCACATCAACAATTATAAACATAAGTTTAACTTTGATAATGCTAAGGTACTTGATACTGAAAGTTGTTGGAAAAAAAGATTAATTTCCGAAATGATTAACATCAAATTACAAGATAATCCTATAAATATAAAAGAAGACACTCAGAAATTAAGTAACCATTATTCCCAATTATTGAACAAACTGAAAAGAATCAAATAAATTAAATGTAACTGTTATTTTTATTGGTACAATTTAAGTTTTACTTTGTGGTTGTGATAACTGATTTTTAGGATACTAACAATAACGTTTTAATTAAACTGACCTTATCTACCTGTTTAGATAATGATTATAAATTAATTAGATTTTAATATCGTCATTGATATACTGTGTCAATTACTATGTCATATACGTAGTTAATTGACGTTAGTATTGATCACTTGACTATATTCAAATTTATCAGTTGTCTGTTTACTTCTTCTTAACGTAGTCTGACTGCCTTTGCTTTCCTTTGTGTTAATTTATTATTGTTTTGTTTATTATATGTTAATTTATTCAGTTACTGTCCTATTTTAATGTGAGTAAAAAGTGTGCAAAGTTCTTAATACAATTGACGATGTTTATATTGTTTTTACCAAGAAAGCAAGGTAACAGTTGTAATCAATTTGATTTCTCAACCTTTGTGCAAAGTTTTCCATCTGATTTTTCACTATTGTTTCTATATTTTTAGATAAACAAAAACATAATTTTATAAATTTGACGATGTTTTAACATTATAATGAATGTAATTTTAGGTAAGAATGACGAGCAAATTATTTATTTGTATGTAGTTTAATTATTGACTTGTATTTATCTCCATATTTTAATAAATTCTAGTGCTTGATAAGGATAACAAAACAGTTATCGAAACGTTGCACAAATAGTAACTCAATGTACTCATTAACATCGAACCTTTCCAAAAATATTTAATAATGAGTGACATAGAAATCCTATGGAATTTCCATGTATAATCAATCCCTGGCGATCTAAACCTATAAAAACGATTTTTAACGCGTAAATACACCTCATATAGTCGATTTTCGCTTATTATTTGACAGAATTCGAATTGACACAAATATTTAATACAATAGTTATAAATAAGATCAGAAAAATCAGTAGAACATTCCAAATATTATATAATTATAAAAATATAATCATAAAATATAAAATATAAATTGATGTTGAACTAAAAGAATCAAAATTACATAATATAAATACATATTAAAGTAATATTATATTTACCAAATAAAACTTGTGTAATGTATGTGCTATGAAAGAGATGCTTTTACTCACACGTTATACAGTACAGTGTTGTGTTACAGTTCTCTGTATTCTATTGAACTCGTTTGGCTCTCGTTCCCGCGAATGCGTGCAACTCGAGCGTTTGTTGACATCGCTCGAACGATCTATTCGCGAGCTGCGCGCGAGAACTGCGCAACTTTGGCGGTTGCAAAGTCGCACTCGATTCATTTTTTAATCAGATTCTCTCGGGCCGTCCAACCGCGCGGACGCGAACGTAGATCCTTCGGAGAAAACGGTCACCGTGCGATACACCGGTACAGCGCAGCGCCCGTCCACGTACTGTCCACGGAGAGCAGCGCACCTGAACAATCCCAGCCACTCCTGGGGTCCTAAGCATCTGTAGGTGCAGGCTGGATGTTAGGACTCGGCCTGAATACTCCGAAGTCGACGGGAGGATAAGGCCTGACGCAGTAGCGGATTTGTGAGCGAGCAACGAGGGAAGTGCACTCTTCTTCCGGTAAGCCTCTCTGTACTTCCCGCGCGGCGATCTATTTGTGTATTTTCGGCTCGCAGCGGCGAGAGGCCGGTGGTGCGTTCACCGGCCCAGCGAAAATAATTACTTCGATCCGCCCGCGCCGAGCGGCAGATCCCGTCTTCTTAGCGGCGCGCAACGCGACGCGTATTTTTATGTAAAGTTTTATGAATAGACCTAGTTATTGTTCTGTGAAGCAATTGAGGCTATTCTTTATTTACTAACCTAATCTAACCTTCTTCCGGATACCGCCGCCTCGGCGGGAAAACGACTCCGCTGGTTGTTTTCATATCTGAATCTAGCGCCCGCGCGCTTTTCACTCAGCGATCCAATAAGTTGGAAAGCGAAGTTCGCGTGCGATCTTCGCATTGTTTTCGGGATTCCAGGAGCAGATCCCCGGGCAAGTCATTTTAGTCTGACACCCGCGCGGCACCGTGTTCTAGGGCATCGCTGGCCTGTGGTTTTATGGAATTTTCCCCCATTAGCCATCCCGTTACACGATATAGGGTTTCATATTTTTCATGTGGAATTGTGCTTTTACATTTCCATTGTCGCTTATAATAATATAAGTATCTTCGGCTATCTTCTTCTTTACTACAATGGACCTTCATATATGTCGAAGAATTTGTGCCCCTGCTCATTTTCTAAGCTTGACACATTCAATGATTTTAACAAAATTTTTCTCCTATCTCATATTCTTTATGAATCCTATTTTTATTCTTTTTATTGGCCCTTGTTTGAACCTGACAGTGCATCCTTTCTCTAGCTAAGAATAGTCTTCTCTCGTAAAGAATATCATCGGTGTTTTGTATTTTCAAATATTTCTCCCAGACTCGTGTGGGTTTTTTATTGAAATGTTTGAAAATTGAAAAAAATTTTCTCTTTAGTTAAACCATTTTCCCTCATGTGGAATGAGAAGCTAGTGAATTATATTATTGTCATTTAAATCTGACATGTTTTCTTATTATTGGTGTATGACCTAATTTTTACAGATTTTTCAGCAAATTTATTTCATATAAAAAAATATAGAACAACGAACTTAATTTTGGAAATATTGTCCATCGTTTTCTATGACCTTTCGCCATCTCTCAGGTAACAGACGAATGCCGGCGCGAAAGAAACTTGCAGGCTTCGAGGCGATAAAGTCATCGACCAATTTACGCACATCGTCCAGCGTTTTGAACTGTTTATCAACGAAGGGGTACTGCAATAACCGGAAGAAATGGTAGTCGGATGGGGCCAAGTCTGATGAATATGCCGCGTGCGGGAGAACTTCCCATCCCAAGTACAAGAGGGTCTTCTGAGTCACGCGAGCAACGTGAGGTCGAGAGTTGTCATGCAGCAGTTTGACTTGCCTGCTTCTTTGCCCACTAAATGGCCTTTTCTGATCAAATTCTTCACTCAGTTTGTTCAATTGTCGGCTGTAGCGTTCTGCAATCACCGTCTGACCAGTTTCCAGGACTTCGTAATAAAGCACACTCTTCATATCCCACCAGATACACAGGAGAACCTTCTTTAAGTGGATGTTCTGTTTCGGCATCGATCTACTGGGTTGCCCGGGATCTACCCACGATTTTTTACGATTGGGATTCTCGTAAAAAATATACTTTTCATCACTGGTCACAATTTTCCACAAGAAGTCCTTTTTTTGTTGCCGGGCAAGTAGGGAAAGGCACGTGTTCATACGTTGACCTAGGTTATGTTCGGTCAACACATGTGGGACCCACCTTCCAAGTTTTTGAATTTTTCCCATTTTGTGCAAACGCTTGGAAATAGCTGTTTGGGTGACTCCTAGCTGAGCTGCAAGCTCTTGTTACGTTTGCGTTGAGTCTTCATCCAGTAGAGCTTGTAATTCCGCATCTTCAAACTTTCGAGGCTGTCCAGAGTGCGGCTGGTCACTGAGATCGAAATCACCACTTCTAAAACGTTTGTACAAATAATTACACGTTTCATAAGATACAACGTCGGCACTGAGAACACTACAAATTGATTCCCGTGCTTTAGAAGCATTTTTGCCTTGCTGGAATTCGTATACAGGGTCTTCAAAAAGTATGGGACACCCATATTCTCGCAGGAACGATATTTTTTAAAAAGGTTAAGGTCACACCTTAAGTAATTTTCAACAAGGAATCGACTGGTGACCCTGAACTTGACCTTTGCGTTGTCCTTCAAGGTCATTTCGAGGTCAACTTTTTTTTCAAATGGAAACCCCTATTTTTGACACCGCCAATCGAAAGATCGGAAAATTTTACGTTCAGATATGTATTAAGGTCATGTGACTCGATGACCTTCATGGTCATTTCAAGGTCGTTTACGGCTGATCAGCGAAAATATGCGTTTTCGAGAGAAATGTTTCGGACAAAAGCTTTAGTATTTTGGACGAAGACCTGAATGGTGACCTTGAACTTGATCTTGGAGTTGTTCTTCAAGGTCATTTCAAGGTCAACTTTTTTTCAAATGGAAACCCCTATTTTTGACACCGCTAATCGAAAGAACGGAAAATTTTACGTTTAGGTATGCATGAAGGTCATGTGACCCGATGAGCTTCAAGATCATTCCAAGTCGTTTTAACTCGAACAATGCCTACACGGCTGATTAGCGAAAAAATGAAACTTTTTGCAAATTTTTGCAAAATCTCAGAAATTATTCAGATTTACAAATCTATGCAAATTTTTAAGTTTTGCAAATTTTTGCAAACTTTTGAAACTGTTT
Organism: Torymus aiolomorphi; assembly: GCA_036365515.1. Classification (NCBI taxonomy): domain Eukaryota; kingdom Metazoa; phylum Arthropoda; class Insecta; order Hymenoptera; family Torymidae; genus Torymus; species Torymus aiolomorphi. The sequence continues at coordinate 151,185,977 of CM070875.1, read as the reverse complement.
ATTTTTACAAATTTTTAGAAGTTCCCGTACATTTGCAAAATACAAAAATTTGCAAAATTTAAAAATTTGCGAAATCTCAGAAATTGTTCAGCTTTACAAATCTTGCAAAAATTTAACAAGTTTTGGAATTTTGCAATTTTTGCAAACTTTCGCAAATTTGTGAAACTGCCAAATTTGGCTAAATTGGGCCATGCACGGTAATTTGTAAACATTTGTAAAAATAAACAGTTTGCAAAAGTTTGCAAAAATTTGCAAAACTGAAAAATTTGCGAAGATTTGTAAATCTGAACAATTTCTGAGATTTTGCAAAAATTTGCAAAGAAGTATTAAAATAAGATTTCTACAAAATTTCAGTAATTTCCAAAACTGAGCGTTTTAGAAAAATTTGTAAAAATTGTAAAACTAAGTGATTTGCAAAAATTTGCAAAACTAAGTAACGTATACAAATTTTCTTTAATAATGAGTGATTTTCAAAAATTTACAAGACTAAAAGTTATGAAAGCACTTAATACATTTGGAGAATAGTCTACGAACAATGCATTCATATTTGTGAAGGACTGTTTATATTCATATTCGTTAATTTCACCGAAAATTATAACTCTTCTACAGCAATCCAAAATAAAACTTACTTTTTAATTTGCTAACTATTTTGCTTTTTCACAGATCTTGAAATATTTACAAAGCAGTTTCTTGTAGGTAGTAAGAAGACAAATTCTTGAAATAACGTAGCTTATTTATAAAACTTTTATCGCCATAAATTCAACTTTTCTTTACTTTATCAATTAAAGCAATTTGTTTTCTCTAATTAAAATTTCCGTTACTTAACCAATTACAAAAATTTCTTTTCTTTTACTGAATTTTTCGTTACCCGCAGTTATTTAAAATGGCAGAGCTGCTGAAAGAGAACGTATAATGTTATTAATGATGCGAGGATGGGGAGATCAGCAAAGAGGCTACAAAGCAGTACAACAATTATTTAATGAAAATTTTCGAGGCCGAAATAATAGAATCTTAAAAACTACTGTAGTACGTACAATTCAGCGTTTTGATGATACTGGTAGTGTGAAAGACCGTCCAGGATCTGGAAGACGTAAGACCGCAACGAATGACAATAAAGCATTAGAAGTTTTGCAGTCATTCGTTGAAGATCCTCATACTTCTATCAATCGTACTTGTCAGTAATGTGAAATCAGTGTAGGATCTGTTCATAAAATTTTAAAATTAAATAAATGGCACCCCTTTAAAATGTCCTTAGTTCAAGAGCTATCTGAAGATGACTCCGATAGACGCATGGAATTTTCTGAGATTATAATGGGCATGATTAATGATGATCCCGAGTTACTCGATAATATTGTCTTCTCTGACGAGGCAACTTTTCAACTAACTGGTAATGTAAATAGACATAACAGCAGATACTGGTCAAGAGATAATCCGCACTGGATGAGAGACAATCATACTCAGTATCCACAAAAACTTTCTGTATGGGCAGGTATTTTCAGAGGACAACCAGTTGGCCCTTTCTTCATTGAGGGTAATTTGACAGCTGCCACTTACGAAACCTTATTTCGAGAAAAAATTATTACAGCTATTCAACGATTGGCTAATGGTAATTTAGAAAACGTTTACTTCCAGCAGGATGGAGCTCCTCCACATTACGGTCTTCGTGTCCGTCAATATCTGAATGAAATTTTCCATGACAGATGGATTGGGCGAAGGGGTGGAATCGAGTAGCCAGCACGATCACCAGATTTAACTCCACTAGATTTTTTTCTGTGGGGTTATCTAAAGGGTAAAGTTTACGTCACTAAACCAACTGATTTGGAAGATTTACGAGGCAGAATAATACAGGAGATGCAAATGATACCACCGGAAATGAAGCGTAATGCAGTAAGAGGGGTTTATAACAGATTGGCACATTGCCAAGCTGTAAATGGACAGCAATTTGAACATTTGCTGTAAACTGGTCACATACAATCTTTTTTTTTGTGATAAGACCTACTATGGATCTCGCCTTAGCTGGCCGGATCCACATACGACCCTTTTTTGTGGACAGACGGGACACTCAGTGGATCTTGCCTTAACTGGCCGGATCCAAACAGTATTTGTTTTTTTTCTTTTTTTTCTAGTCTGATGTGACCATCTCGCCTTAGTTGGCCGGATCCACACAGTGTTTGTTTTTCTTTTTTTTTCTGGTCTGTTGTGACCTTCTTGCCTTAACTGGCCGGATCCACACAGTGTTTGTTTTTTTCTTTTTTTTTCTAGTCTGATGTGAACATCTCGCCTTAGCTGGCCGGATCCACACAGTGTTTTTTTTTCTTTTTTTTTTCTAGTCTGTTGTGACCATCTCACCTTAACTGGCCAGATCTACACAGTATTTGTTTTACTTTTTTTTTTCTAGTCTGTTGTGACCATCTCGCCTTAGCTGGCCGGATCCACACAGTGTTTGTTTTTTTTTCTAGTCTGTTGTGACCATCTCGCCTTAACTGGCCGGATCCACACAGTGTTTGTTTTTTTTTCTAGTCTGATGTGACCATCTCGCCTTAACTGGCCGGATCCACACAGTGTTTGTTTTTTTTTCTTTTTTTTCTAGTCTGATGTGACCACCTCGCCTTAGCTGGCCGGATCCACACAGTGTTTATTTTTCTTTTTTTTCTAGTCTGTTGTGACCATCTCGCCTTAACTGGCCGGAGCCACACAGTGTTTGTTTTTATTCTTTTTTTTTCTAGTCTGATGTGACCATCTCGCCTTAGCTGGCCGGATCCACACAGTGTTTGTTTTACTTTTTTTTCTAGTCTGTTGTGACCATCTCGCCTTAACTGGCCGGATCCACACAGTGTTTGTTTTTTTTTTCTTTTTTTTCCAGTCTTATGTGACCATCTCGCCTTAGCTGACCGGATCCAGATACGACCTTTTTTTTGCGGACAGGCGAGATCCACAATGAACCGGATGTAAATACAATGTTTAACTATTTTTTTAAACTTATATTTTCGTTGATCAGCCGTGTAGACCTTGTTCGAGTTTAAATGACTTGGAATGACCTTGAAGCTCATCGGGTCACATGACCTTCATGCATACCTGAACTTAAAATTTTCCGTTCTTTCGATTGGCGGTGTCAAAAATAAGGGTTTCCATTTGAAAAAATTTGACCTTGAAAGGACCTTGAAGAACAACTCCAAGGTCAAGTTCAAGGTCACCATTCAGGTCATCGTCCAAAATACTAAAGCTTTTGGCTGAAACATTTCTCTCGAAAACACATATTTTCGCTGATCAGCCGTAAATGACCTTGAAATGACCTTGAAGCTCATCGGGCCACATGACCTTAATACATATCTGAACGTAAAATTTTCCGATCTTTCGATTGGCGGTGTCAAAAATAGGGGTTTCCATTTGAAAAAAGAAGTTGACCTTCAAATGACCTTGAAGGACAACTCAAAGGTCAAGTTCAAGGTCACCAGTCGATTCCTTGTTGAAAATTACCTAAGGTGTGACCTTAACCTTTTTAAAAAATATCGTTCCTGGGAAAATACGGGGGGTCCCATACTTTTTGAAGACCCTGTAGAATGCAGTGCCGAATGTGCTGTTTATCAGTTGCCATCGTAAACTCTGCTATTCTGAGAGGTTATGTAACTCACGTAGACTTGTCGTTCGGTGTTCTGAAACCTCGCATCCGATTCTTTCAAAACCACAAAAGACCATGAAAATATTTCTATTTTAAATCTAATTTTAAGCTCGAAGAAAATATCTGTAAAAATTAAGTCATACACCTAATATTTTAACCAAGTAATTGTTAATTCAGTGTAATTATTTACAAATCTAAGGTGAAAATTTACGAAATCTAAAAATGATTGTACTCCTTCTAGATGTATCACATAAAATTCTATTATTCGATTTAAAATCATAAATGCTTTGTATTTTTTACTTTCCTCTGACAAACCGATCTGCCAATAACTACTTGTTAAATCGAAACTTGACATAAAGGGTTTTTTTATGCATCTTAGTAAAATTTCATCTACCGAGGACGGATTTTCATAATCATCCATAAGTTTTTCCTTTAATTTCCGACCGTCTAAAACCAATCGTATGTCGTCCTTTTTCTTTGGAACGACTAACATCGGACTTATATAGTTACTTTGAGAAGGTCTAATGATACCTAACTTCAACATTTTGTCAATTTCTTTTTCTACCTTTTCTCTGTAATGAATTGGTACCGGGTACTGTTTTGAAAAGAATGGTGTATTGTCTTTTAGACGTAACACATGAGTATAATTATTAATTAACTCTGGCTTTTTTAGAAATACGGGTTTATGTTTTATTATTAACTTCTTTAAAGTTTGTTTTTATTCGATCGATAATATGTCGCTTGTATTAACTTTTTGTTCGATCTCATCAATAGTGATATCGAACTCATTGTCGACGAAATCCTGGAATTCAAGATCCGCCTTTGAATGTAATGATTTGTGGTCATTATCGCCATCAAGACATTCAGTAATCCAGAATCCAAGACCCGCCTTTGAATGTAATGATTTATGGTCATTTTCGCCATCAATACATTCAATAATATTCAAAGTAAAATATTGTTTTAAATCAATCATGCTAACTGTATTATACGATATCGACTCTGTTTTATCATTTACCGTAATCTTGATATTGTTTACCTCAATATTAATTATCATTTTTAATTGTTCTTGGGAATCAATCCCGATTATACATTCTTTTATTAATTTTGGTACTATATATATATTAAATTCGTTTTTAAATTGTTTATTTGTGTAGGTATCATCACCTGTAATTTTAAGCGCGCTGATTTATTTCCTGCTGCTGCTTTAATAAATTTTCCGCATAATGGCAATGTCGCACATGACTTAAAATATTCCAAATTATCATTGTAAAATTTTTCCGATATGGCTGTCACTTCGTTACCCGTATGTATTAATGAATCAACTATTTTGCCATTCAAAGAAATATTTATTTCTGGACATCGCGAATATTCAGTAATTTTCCCCATAGGATCTATATCAAAGGCTAAGTCCTCTCTAACGTCCATTAAACTATCTATGTTAAAAGTTGTTTTTTCTTGATCATTTAATAAACTATCTATATCAAAAGTTAAATCCTCTGGAGTCTTTACTAAAGTAGCGGACAGCAATTCAATTTTGTTAGGAAATTTACGCGCAGTTGCATTTCGAGAATTTTTAATTTGCGTATTTTCCGGGTTTGGAGATACAACTACATGTAGTTTTCCGATTTCGGAGTTGATGTCGTTGCCGCTATCTCGATACCCAGAATATCTATATCGTCTTGAGACCTTTGCGCGGTTTTATTACTTACGGGAGGCGCGTGTCTTTCCGTATTACGTTTCGGAGTTTTATTTTTATTTTGAGTTTGTATAGCATTTATATTTTTCGTTTGCCACGGTCTTCTTTGTTGGTTTTCGCTTCCGTTTTAATTTTGATTTTGATTTTGAGAATATTTTTCGCTTCTCATATCCGATTTTATTTCGCCTTTATTTTGGTCTCGATTAGTTTTTCTACTCTGAGCTCTTTTGCCGTCATTATCATAATCCGTTAAAATTTGAAAAAGAGTATTCTTTCATTTTGATTGTTGACCCGTGAAAGCATGTCGGATCCCTTTCTCGAAATGATCTGCTAACCTTTTGGATATTTCCTCGTCGAAATATGATAATTCTAATTCTTTCGCGTATTCGAAAATCGTTGTCGCGTAGGTAATCATATCTAATTTGCCCCCCGCGTAAAACGTTCCAAATTCAACTTTCCGACGCGTTTGTCGCTGTATTGTGTGGAATTCCAAAATCTATCTTTGAAAAGGTTTTTAAATTGTTCGTATTCCCGTACGTCACTTCCGTGAATATACCACCAGTCTTTGACTATACCGTCTAACACCTGAGAAACGATTTGAATACTTTCTGTCGAATTCATTTTCATGAATGCAATGTATTTATCTAGATCGTTCAAGAATTTAACCGGCCTTTCTTGATCCGTACCCTTGAAAGGCGGAATTGGTATCTTTATCTTTGATTTTTCTGAAGTTATAAAAGTGTTTACATTACTACTAGTATCATTATTAATTTTAGTCTTTTTTAATTGTTCAATTTGTGATTGTAATTCGTTACAACTTTCTTTTAATTTTTCCAATAAATTATCTTTAACTTCAAGAATTAAGTTGTTATTTTCTACAAATTCTTTCAATTCTTTTAATTCGTGGTTCATATTTTCCACTTTTGTAGTCCACGATTTTACACTCTCCGACAAAGCCTCCAATTCGTCATTTCTTGAGCATGCCTGTACATGCGTATTAATTTCATCTATCTTTTCGGATCATTGATTATTATCGCTAAAATCCTATCTAATTTCGTTTCCATGGTTTCCTGATCCCTATATAGTTCCGTCATTTCATCCGTTAACGCGTCAATTAACTCTTACTGTTTATATAAATATTTATCTTTTGCATCGTCCATAGATATGCTATATAATTGTGGAGACAAATCTAGGGATCTTCGAGACTTCGCCATTTTGAGGAATTTTAATTTACAACGACTTTAATTCAAGAATAAAAAAAAATTATTTTACTTTGATGGACTTTTTAATCGATCAAAAAGAAATGACTGAATTTAATATTTTAATCCTCTGATAATTTTTTACTATTAATTTTTTGTCAAAGTGAAATCATTTTAATTTCCATCCCTTACATTAATTATTTTCATTTTATTGAGAAACTTATAATTGGAAAAATAAGTTCAAATACGTAAATACAATATCCAACACGAAATAAGCCTACCGCATATAATAATTGTAAATACGGCTATACGCTCGTAAATACCCATAGCCTTGAGAGAAATAACATACGCTTGTTATGCACCATGACCTACGCTAGGTAATCCGGTCAACACGTGCCACAACAAAAGAATTTACTTATTTCTGAATATTTCTTCAACGTTTGAATTCTCGTTTCCTAAATATCCCTTTGCTATACTTTAAATCTTTCTTCATTTGATTTTAAATTTTACTCTATAACCACCTCCTGTTCTACATTATTTGATTTCTTTTCTTCGATTTTATCTATCCTCTCATGAATATAATCAAGTTTTCCCTCCATAAAATCGAAGGTTTTGAGAACTTTGACTTCCATAACACGTCGCTCCTTTTTTCACACCGGCAATTTCTTCGACTCCATTATTTGCGGAATTGGAGGTTATACAAACGTACTGTTTTATGTCATGTAACCTCTCCCCATACGCATCTAATCGCTTCAAGATTAAATCTTGCCGATAAGCAATTAGTTTTACCTCACGTACTAACACATTCCACGCGCGTGGGTCGGAGAACTTCTCTCGTACTTGTTTATCGCGCACGGTTCTCTCGATCTATTCATGTACCGGTACACGCGGCATTCCTGATAGTATTAATACGTCAGAGAAATACGGAATTATTTTTTTTTTGTTTACACTGTGTTCCACTTACACTACACTATGAAATTTATTCGTTTGTCGGAATTATTTACACGCGTAATTATTTAAGTAATCCCTTTCTATATTTAAAGTTTCTCACTAGACTTACCGTTCTTATATTTAATAACTTGGATACCCGAAACAGGATTTTTTCCCGTTTATTCGCGAGAGAAGATAATTCTTTTGGCACAATTTTACCTTTCTATTAACTCCTAACTAACCGTGCAAACTCACACGACCTTGGCTCCCTGTTCAGGCGCCATGTTGTAACCTGTCACTTCGTTACGAGTGACAAATCGGGGTTAATTACTGGACCCGAGGCGAAATCCGCGTTCGGAAAGGATAAGCCCACGGGCTTCGTCGTTGTGCGTGCGTGTGCCTTGCACGGGTACGCCGCGGTCTTGGCCACGTGGGTTGGAGTTAGGAAGGATATTATGTTTTTTGGAGTGATGAGCCCGTTCGCGACACGCCTTGCGTTGTGCAACGGCGGGGCTTATCGACTCCCTCTAGGCCTCGAATACGGCAATAAGGAAAAGGAAGGAATTGTCTCAATCGTTCGGCGTACACCTTGCGTTGTGCGCCGGCGGATCAAGACATGCGGCTCGGGGGACTGCCAGAATCAGAGTGCCTTCATCAAGCTCGCATTGTACAATCATAGCTCGCTAACTCGCTCGCTCGATAAGGGAAAGAGAGAGTCGATGAAAGCAGAGCGCTAGCTGAATAGACTGTGCGTGCGGAACGCGCAGAGAAGTTGCGCCCCCCCCCCCTCACGCACTAATGCGGAGTAGTGGGAATGCCAGTCGCTCTGCCTCATCCTCTCTCTCGGTGCTGCTATACTCTATACTAAGCGATAGCTGTGCACATGATCTCGTGGTATACCCCTCCCGTGTTATGTGCACAAGCTGGACTGTTACAATATATATATATAGAATTTAAGAACTCAAATTAAGATTTCTTTCATACAAAGCCAACTATCTCACAAAAAAATAAAGCATTCACATTAATACACTGAAAATAGCTGGTATAGTACTAAGCTTGCTCATTACTTTCATGCGTGTAAACTTCTTTCTTTTTTGCGAGTCGGTTGGCTTTGCAAAAAAAAGGATTTTCTTTGGGTTCTTACATAAAAGAATTTTGTTTGGAAAGCTTGCATTTGGCTTTAATTTATAATATCTAGCCCACAGATTAGCTAGTTACTTACCATGACTATTTAACATAGTTAAATAATATTTAATTAAGTATAAATATTATCTGCTAGCACGGACAGCGCTGAAGTGACAGAACCCTTTCACGGTTGAAGAACCTGTGCTTGACAACTGGTAGGGCAGTCTGCGCCAGGTTATCTTATTCCATGATGCTTAATGACCTCATAAAGATACTGTTCGTTGAGATTGGAGCATTTGTTGACTTATCGACTGTGGAGGCCATCTCACTAACATTGAGTTTTTTAGAGTCAACCATTGACAAAGCTGATGTCTGCATTGCATTAATTCTTGATATTGGTAATTGTGATGCGGAGGCTACTCCATTGGTTCAAGTGCTTGCCTTCACTGCTTGTTATAGGTTAGGCTTACGCGTCTTGCGTCTGCTGCTGCGAGAAGGTTGTTTGTGGACTGTGGTGATATATACATATGTAGGTAGTGTCCGCTGGCGGCCGTCATAGAGAAAGAGTCCTGATGCCCTGGCTGGTCCTATACAGCCTTTTCTCGTACCATTCACTCACGCTCCTTTTTTGGCGATAGGATCAAAATACACGGCCCGGTAGCAGTCTTTTTCGTGCAGTTGCGGTCGCGGCGAGTCGTGCCCATCGTCTGATGCCGTCGGCCCACATACCTACATAAGAATATTACTCAAGTGTCCTCTATCTGTGGCATTCTCGCCACCCCATGCACATGGACTGCCCGTGTGTACCTGTGTCACCGTCACCTCGTGCAGTAGTTCAAGGTTATTGGAAAATTTACGTATTATTTATTGTCCAGATATGTTTTAAAATATTCTATAGTGTAATAGTGAGGGGGAATAACTATTCTTTTACGGAATTATTATCGATGTTTTATATCCCAAGCAAAATCAGGTGATATGGGTAGGCGTCGTCTGATCCACCAATTCAATCAAGCGTCATAATCACCTCGTCAGTAATTCAAGGTTCTCATAATTTTTGGTCCTCCAAGAGGTATCGTATAAATTTGTGGACATTCTTTGTTGTGTAACTGAGCGGGGATAAGTGCGCATTTACTTCAAAATATTTAGTATTATCTATAATATCTATGACTATGTAATCCATGGAATTTAATATAGTACTTGAAAAGGATAAGAATCAAGTTATCGAAACGTTGTACATTTAATATTAAATGTGTGTACTCATTTAAATCAATTAAATCCAACTAAAATATTAGATATGAGTGATAGAGACAGAACGAGAATTGAAAATATGAGGTCTAGATGGAACAGAACCTCTCTAACAACAGACATGAACACCAATACTTCCCATTTTGAGAGAATTACGGAAGAATATGGAGCAACCACTACAAGACTAATGAAGAAATACATTAAGAACACGAAACGTATTACTGAAGCAAGGTCAAAACTAAGATTTGTACTCCAATGCAGAACTCAAGACGTTGAACCCAAGCATATTAGTAGAATTACAAAAAAGGAAAAGAACTCTTATGTCGAGGCTATAAATTTATGACGATGTAATCCATGGAATTTAATATAGTACTTGAAAAGGATAACAATCAAGTTATCGAAACGTTGTACATTTTATATTGAATGTGTGTACTCATTTACATCAATTAAATCCAACTAAAATATTAGATATGAGTGATAGAGACAGAACGAGAATATATAAAAATATGTTTAATTAACTAGAAATATGTACCATAGCATAAAATTAGATGTAGTTAATTATTTATTTATGAAAAAAGAGTAAAAAGTTAATAAAAATAATTATTGTTAATTTATGTCAATTAGTTAACGAGATATGAAAAATTTTTCGAGCGCGTCGTATTTGAAGTTCAAATGATCAGTTTTTTCGCGTGACACTGTAGCTCTCTCCACTTTTGACCCGAACCATTGTGATTATTTATAATAATGTAATTTTGCAATAAATATGACGCAATATTTTTTTATGTTAGTACAACTATTAATACGATTTTTCGTCCCTATCTCGCTTCTTAATATTAATAATTAAACACGCGGCGATTTTTACGAAAAAAAAAAAAAAAGAAAAAAAAAATTATCTCGGCTCCTAGAGCACTTATTGTTAGAGTTCGTAGGCAGCTTAAAATTTGGAAAAAAAATGTCGGCTTTCCAACGAACCTACTGTCGCTTATCTACGACAAATACAGGGGTCGCAATACCAATTATTTGTAACAAAAAAATGATTTTTTTTTATTTTACGATTTTAAATAATTAAATATGAAATAATCGCGTAGCTATTCATTGTTCGTGAAAGTAAAGATGTTAAACTTTCAAAATCACTTTGGTGCATCCTCGTACGACGTCCCACGACTTGGGAAAAATCACGCAAAAATGACCAAAATGTAATAAATAAATACAATTATGCAAAAACTATTGATATTTTTAGCTAAAATTTTAACTGCTTATTAAGTACCACAAGAGCCATACTTTAACGAGTTATCAAGTATCTAGCCAAATTTTTAACGGAGTAATAAACAATCGTTAAAATGGACATTTTCAGCGGCTTTTTGCGATTTGCAGATAAACAAATTAACTAAATTTAAATCTGAAAGTTGTGTTTTATAGATCTTTTTAATATCTACAAAGTTTATACTGAGCTTTTTTCTGTTAAGTCAGTAGTTTTGCTTCCTCCTAGAGGTAGCTTTCTGATAATAATTTTTTGAATTGTTGTAAAAACGTGTTATAATTGTTTTTCGAGGTGTTAGGAATATATGATTTTTGCAAAATGTCTGTATGCATGTATGCGCGCGTGTGTGTGTGCGTGTGTGCGTGCGTGCGTGCGAGCGTGCGTGCGTGCATGCGCGCGTGCGAGTGTGTGTGTACGCCTCGATCTCAGCTTCTACTAGATCGATTTTGACCGGACAGGTCTCATTTTTTTGTTTTCTTTGTGTGATGACGGGTCAATAACTCGTTTTTTGAATCGCCGATGCATTTTTGTATTATTTCGAATTTTCGATTTTCTCAAAATTGATTTTTGCTTTTTTTTAATGATAAGATCGAGATATTTGAATCGAATGGATAGCATTCGAAAGAGCATTCAAATACCTATATTTTCTAAAAAAAAAAAAATTCTCTAGCTATCACGGTTCTTTTGTTATTAACAAAAACGTATTTTTTTTCTTTAAGAAGCCTATAACTCCTAAACTAAACGGTCAATTTTCTTGAGAAAAATCATGGTAATGTAGAATATAAATAGGTATAATTTGTAAAAATTTGAATTCATTTTGTCGACTAGTTTTGAGAAAAAAATTGAAATGTGAAAAAAAATGAGTTTTGTATCTCCAACGATTACGGGAGTAAAATTGACTTAATCGCTTTGAATTCCTTGTAGAGGTAGATTTTTGATAGCTCTCGGTTGAGTTCCTTGAGCAAAATGATTAGTCCAGAAATTTCAGAAATATTTGAGGTTAAAATTTTTTTAACCCTTTTTTCATGTATCAGCTCCAAATTTATAGACAATTTTGTACATGATATAGGACCGAATCCATCTCAAACCAGGTGGTCCGCGTATGCCTATGTCACCGATCATTTTGGAATGAAACTATTCATGTTCTTCTCCAAAAATTATTTGACACGTATTTTTTTATTTTTCTGTCTTATCAAAATTTCATGCGTTCAGCGATACCGAAATATTCCGAGAAAATTCTTACTTAGAAAAAAATTTTTCAATGTAATTTTCAAACGGCTACTGTTTCACCAGTTTTTTATGCGTGTAACAGATAATTTTACTCAGTTTTTTGCCCTCTTTCACTTTCTCTATGTTATTTAAAAAAAAAAAAAAAAAATGCACGAGTTTTGCACTTTTTACTGAAACATGCACTTCTTAGAAAAATGCATTTTTCTCGAAAACCCCAATTTTTTTTGCACAATTTTCGCATATCGTGATAGAGGACCTAAATACCTATCTAGATGTATTTGTGAGATTCAGAACATTTGCACTGGGATAGCGATCACTAATGAAATAACACAGAAACAATTTTTTCACGCTTAACGCTTATATATAGTCAATGATATTAGAGTCAACATAAAGGTATTTATCTTTGTGCGTATGTAATATACAGGTACACATAAGTATGTATTTAATATTTGCGTCTTTTAGATTTTTTATTTTTATACCTTTTTTATTTTTATACCTTTTTTATTTTTATACGTATTTTTATTTTTACTACCTTTGTTTTTCTGCTTCATTGTTCTTAATTCAGTAAGCGGACGATCAGCGGTATTTGCTGTCAAACAATGTACTTTATCATCACATATTTTTTTAACCCATATATGAGTTTTTTAAATTCCAGGATACTTTGGAGTCGTAAGCCAATCAATATTTTTTTCTTTTCTGAATTGTTCTATTTCTACATCTCGTAAATGTATTATTTTAATAGCATCAGTATATTTTTGAACATGTATTGCAAAATCATTTGTGTTTTGAACAGCTTCTTCAAGGAGCTCTCGAAGATTATGCGAAGTAGCATAATGCTTTATAAGTCCACCCACACCATCTACAGCTCCTTTGCCGTACCCAGTAGCAGAGAACAACCATTTTATATCATACGGTGCTCGTTTTAATTCATCTAATTGAAAGCGATTTTTAAAGTGACTAGCGGCGCCGTCGGATACGATGGTAATTTTTTTAATTGACTGACAACAATTTTCTTTCAAGAATTTTATAATTTTTTGTGCTGCTAGCAAAGCATACGCTGAATCATGTTTTCGGTCATCACTTATGACTGCGAAACTTTGTGTCGAACTGCTGTGAAAATAGAAATTTGTTCATTAACCCGATGATTTCCTTGAACAGCTTTATTATGAATCACAGCCCAGTTTTCAGCGAAGTCTATTTGAAGAACTAAATGATGTGGGTCTTTTTTAGCATTTTCTGTTTCTGCTTTTATAGCTTTGCGTTGTATATTTTTTACATACATGTGAGTACTAACCTTCATGGTCCAAATCGAAAGTTCATCTTTAAAAGCAGAAATTGACAGTGTTTTTTTAATCAAGTTTCCATTATCCCACAAAGCATATGTAATTTCTTCTGTGCCTTCTATATCTTGGAGTTTTAAAACATGAATAGTAATTCCGTTACTGCCTGGACAAATTTTACATTCTTGTAAATAACATAAATCAGATGACTCAGAACATATTGTTCCGTTTATTATTTGTAACCGAATTTCATCCAACTCGGTAACGTTACTCCCTCTGAAATTAATTAAGCTCGTAAGAAATAAATCATAATTTGCGCAATATATAGAGACAAACTTCTTTGATGGGGGAAAGTAAGACATATTTTGGTCGCATACTATAAAACTTCGATTTACCAATTCTCAATTCGGGATAATCATTTTTAAATGCTCTATACGTGGCTTTCAGACTTCAAGTAAGAAAACGTTTAACTTTCTTCTCTTTCTTATCATTTATTTCAACGATAATAACGTCACTTTTATTGGGACTCTGTCTTGAACAATTAAAATCGTCATTTATATAATATTCCATAACAATTTTTTCGGTCCTTTCATCAATTGATGACCTGTGTATGCTTCTGGTTCGGTATAAACTCCCTTTTCTTGTGCAAGATTTTTTGCTCTTTCTATCATGTACATTGTTATGTCTGGAAATAAGGATGAAATTTCATTTTTCGCTAAGGATGAGGGTAGCAAAGTCAGAATTTTTATTTTTTCTGATACCGTAGAACACTTTTGCAAGACTAAACCAAGATTTTGTATCCATTTTGTACAATGGCATACAGTTGATTCCTTTGCTGTTATAGAAACGTCATAAACATTGTTCAACTTCACATCAAGGGTATTAGACAATATTGAAAGTATATTTTTTTTCTTCTTTTTTACGTAATTTTCAAGTGATTTTTCACGTATAAGGTTTTTTCTCTTAAGAGGCGATACAGAACCTAAGAAAGATGTACTTATTTCATTATTAAATTCTTCGATGTGTTCTGGTGTACTTGATAAAAAATCTTCATCTCTATCAACTACGTTGTCGGTAACTTCATTATCCGTTATAAATTCATTGTCAGTACTACTCACCAATTTTAAAGCACGATTGTAATAATGTTGACACAGATATGTAGATGGTGTCAAAGGTAAATTAGGATAGAGGTGCTTCAATGGATGAGCAAGATCCTCAAGTTGTTTGAAACGTACGGAACTAGATTTGTAACAGATTTTTTTGTACTCGTGTAAAAAGTCTGCACATTTGATTCTCTCCGTTGAGTAATATTGAGATACCGTAGTTGAGTTGATAAGGTGTAAATATGTAATAATTTTCCAAAAGATGATGGTTTTAAATAAGACGAGATGTGTGATATATAGCAGAAACCGAACTTTTCTTTGTAAATGTCAAGTCAAACCATATCCATCTAGCGGACAAATGTACTAGTACATAAATTCATACAAGTAGGCGCACGTACATGTACATACAAAGATAAACATCTCTATATTGACTGTAATATCATTGGCTATATATAAGCGTTAAGCGTGAAAAATTTGTTTCTGTGTTATCCCATTAGTGATCGCTATCCCAGCGCAAATGTTCTGAATCACACAAATACATCTAGATAGGTATTTAGGTCCTCTATCACGATATAAGAAAATTGTGCAAAAAAAAGTTGGGGTTTTCGAAAAAAATGCATTTTTCTAAAAAGTGCATAACTCGTGCACTTTTTATTTTTTTTGAAAATGGCATAGAGAACGTGAAAGAGGGCTCAAAACTGAGTAAAATTATGTATTACACGCTTAAAAGCATAAAAAAGTGGTGAAACAGTAGTCGTTTGAAAATTACATTAAAAAATTTTTTTTCTAAGTAAGAATTTTCTCGGAATTTTTCGGTATCGCTGAAAGCATGAAATTTTGATAAAACAAAAAAATAAAAAAATACGTGTCCAATAATTTTTGGAGAAGAACATGAATACTTTCATTCCAAAATGATCGGTGACATAGGCATACGCGGACCACCTTGATTTGAGATGGATTCGGCCATAGATAATATGTGTGCGAATTTTTATCAAGAACGATTACTTTTTGAGATGTTTGATTTTGAAAATTTTCGTATATTACAAAGTTATTTTCTTTGTCGCATGATAACTAGGGAAAACAAAAATTGGTTTAATCATGCTGAAATTTTGTGAGTCTATATATTATCGTATAAGTCCTTTAGATAAAAGAATTGTGTCATGATTTTTAGAGATATTTAAGGTTAAAATTCTTTTAAGTTTTTTTTCAAAATCGTAATTTCTCAATGACGACTTCAGGTATCAGCTTGAAATTTATAGACTGTTTTGTATGTGATATAGGTAATACCTGTATAAAATTTCATCCAGATTATATGGTTATTTTTTGAGATGTTCGATATTTAAAATTTTAGTATGTTTGAAAATGTCTTTCTTTGTTATCGCACAATATAACTACATTAAAATTGTTTTAATTTCTTTGAAATTCGGTGGAGATGTAGAGTTTGTATACTATTTATTAGAAGAATTCTTAGCGTAAAAGAATTCATGTATGAATTTCAGAGATATTTGAGGTTAAAACTATTTTAGCCCTCTTTTAAAATCGTAATTATTCGGGAACGAATTTATGTACACTAGAAAATGGAAATGACATGCGCTATTTGCTATGCGCCGATGCGCGCGGGTTGTATATTTGCTTTTGTTTTGTAATAGCCATTTATTATTTTTAAGGTTAGAACCTTTTTCTTACATCGGGAATTCCAGAAAGAGCACACAAATACGGTCAGTCATACTGCTAGAGACAAGTACCTTATGTGTGAAATTTGACAAAGAAAATATAAATTGAAATCAAGGTTGCTTAGGAATTTTAAAAGGGTTTGACGATAATATTACAATCAACTTTTTTATTTATTTTTCGCACATAATTTAAAAAAAATCATACCTATTATTTTATTCATATTTTATACATAATTTAAAAATTCATAATTTTTAATCTTCATAAATGAATTTAATTATAATTATGTCATAAATTGTTGCAAAAATTATAAATTTTGTTATTAAAACATAATCAAAGGAATAAGCAAATTAAGTTTGAGGACGCCACGGGCCAATGAATTGGCAGTTGTTTTTTTTTTGTGGTCAAAAAACTGATTTTTCGATCATTAATTCGTTATTTAAAAAATGATCATGACATGATTTTTTTACTCGCTCACCGGATTATTGTACCTGATGACTTCCCCGATCAGAATCCGCTTGAAAACCTCTAGTTACAGTAAAGGAAGAGAAAAAACTAATTTGACTGGCCTATAATGTGAACAAGTTGATCAACTAGGTGCACACTAAGAGTTTTTAATGTTTTAGTGTTGATACTATCAATTCCTCCATTATTTTTATTGTCCATATTATTTATAATATTTAGAATGTCAAGATGGTTTGCTAGAGTAATGAAAATACTTTTGCTGTTCATGGATGGGAGCTTTATTTTCGCATTTCTTGGCGGCACTATTTTATCGCTTACCTTTTTGTCTATTTCGCAAAAAAATTTGTTCATGTCTTCAGCCATATTTGTTGAATCAGTAATTTTCACGCTATTATCTATTACATGGGCTGTTCAATAAGTCCGAGACTTCTCGAAATATGGTGCTATTATCGTAAATATGTTACTACTCCAAAAGAATACCATCTAATATCAGTGCTTATACAAAGTTTCAAGTCAGTACGTTGGTTAGAAAATTTTTTACAGTCATTTGAATTTAGTGTTTCATTGTTAAAATATAATGATGAAAAAAACCAGTTTCGCGTGCTTATTAAACATTATTTTCTACGAGGAAAATCAATCAAGGAAACTGAAGAAAATCTCGCAAAATATTATAAGGAGTCTGCTACATCGCATGGCATGGTTCATAAGTTGTTCACTGAATTTCGTTGCTGCCGTACTAGCGCAAGTGACGCTGAGCGTCCTGGCTGTCCAAAAGAGGTGACTTCTCAAGAAATGATCGATAAAATCCACGACGTACTCAACGATCGTCAATTGAATGTGCGTGAGATTAGTGAGAATGTAAAAATTTCAGTAGGGCGCGCATGGTACATTTTACATGAATGTTTGGGCATGAGGAAGCTGTCTGCAAGATATGGCAACAAGCGGGCTCGTGTGGTTGTGTCTGAGCAATGTTTGGGGATGTTTCAACCTAATTCAAAGGAATTTTTGCAACGTTATGTAACTGTTGATGAAACGTGGATTCATTATTATACGCCAGAAACAAAAAATCAGTCGAAAATGTAGACTGGGCCTGGGGAATCTAGGCCGAAAAATGCGAAAACGGTTCTATCAGCCGGTAAGGTCATGACCACAATTTTTTGGGACTCACGTGGTATGATATTAATCGATTACCTCCAGAAGGGAAAAACTATTACAGGAGAGTATTGTGCCATATTATTAGATCGCTTTGATGCCATACTGAAGAAAAAGCGGCCCCATCTGTCGAAAAAAAGTGCTTTTCCACCACGACAATGCACCAGCTCACACGAGTGCCATTGCAACGGCCAAATTACACTACGAAATACTTCCTCATCCACCTTATTCCACAGATTTGTCCTCTTCCGATTATTTTTTGTTACCTAACATGAAAGCTTGGCTTAGAGGTAAAAGATTTTCGTCGAATAAAGAGATCATTGCTGCGACAAATGAGTATTTTGAGGAGTATGATAAAAATTACTTTTTAGTGGGCGTAAATAAGCTTGAGTACCGCTATAATAAATCTTTACGGTTAAAAGGGGACTATGTTGAAAAATAAATTGGAATTTTTGTTATAAATGGGGTTTTTCATTTCAAAGTCACGGACTTATTGAACCGCCCACGTATATAGTTAATGTTTTTGTTCCTTTTGTAATTTTTCCCAAGTTTATGATTTAGTACGTTCCGCAAAATCTTTGGGTTATTCATCTTAGCCTTTATTTGCTCTTTGTCAAAAGACGCTTTAATATTGAGTTGAATTTTTTATAATTCTCTCTTTTCTATGAATTATTTGGATCTTTTTTCCCTAATTTGTAAAGTTTTTCTTTGGTTATGCAAGATTTAATTATTGCAGAGGTTATCCAGTTTTTTCTTGGATACAAAATATTAGTTTTACAATCTTTTTTAGAATATTCCGCTTTGTATAAACATATTCTTATTTTATTAATTATGTTATTCAGTGATATATTTGGGTCATTGATTAATGACAATTCAGGCCAATTAAGTCTGCTACAGTCCTAAGTTTATTATAATTTATACGATTCGTTTAATGAACATTTTTCTTTGCTCTGATCTTATTTACAGACATGAAAATAGGAAAATAACCATTAAGGAGAATTTTTAAAGTGAAAGTTTTAGAGTTAATTTTATCTAGCCTAATGAAAATATTGTCTATACATGTTTCTGGATTGTTGTTTCTATCAGATGGTCTGGTAATATTACGAAAGCCTGGGCCATGCTCTAATAAGATATGCCAGAATTCTTGGTGAATTGGTGAATCCCCTATAAGAAGATTATTTTTATACTTGCTGTTATCATTTATCAAGTTTTTGAGGATTAATAAAAATTCTGTTTTACTAATGTCGTGTGATCTATATAGTGCGGATAACATAATTTCTTCATTATTTTCAGATGCAATTTTGGAATTAATTATTTTGAGGTTATTTATGCTTAATATTTCTGTCATCTCCGTTATGTAATCACTTACGTAAATTACCAGGTTATCAGATATATTAATTTTACTGTTACTGTAGTACATTTTATATCCAAGTATATTAAGATATTCGTGATGCTCAAGGTTTCATGTTTCAGTGCATACAATAATGCATGACTTTGTCACTAGACTTTTGGGAAATACCAGTAGTTTATTAAAGTTCGCATTTAAACTCCTTATACTTATGTTTAAAATTACTTCATTTTCCAAAGCCATGCATCTATTGTTTTCACCTATATCATCACAATTATAGTCAGTGTTAATTATTTCATTCTGTAAGTCTTCAATAAAATTGAAGTTATTATCTATGTTAGTTAGCTTGCAGTGGGCGCTTTTGGTGTCACTGTGATCACTGACAAGGAGAGGGTCTAACCTGGGGGTTTTAGCGGGCATTGGAGAGTCGCTTTCTGGTACCTAAAAATGAAGCCCAGTGCTGACAATTTCATTGAATGTGCCCTTTTTCTTAAGATGTGGGCAATTTAATCTCAAATATCCTCTATTTCGTTAAAAAATGATACTTCTTCTATTGAGTGTCACATTGCAAATATTTATGATACGAAGACGAGTAAACAAGATTATAAAAGTAGAGAGTACAAGCTAAAATTTAAGCCCTGATCCATTAAAAAATATTGATTTTTCAGGAAGTTACAGCAATCGAAGACTGCGTAAGAAAATGGTTAAAAATTTGTCTTCATTTTAACCGATTAAATGGATCGTATTTTCAACCATTTTCGTACGCTATCTTTGATTGCTTGTAACTTCCTGAAAAATCAATATTTTTTAACGAATCAGAGCTTAAATTTGAGCTTTTACTGTCTACTTTTCTAATCATTTTTGCTCGTTTTCGTATCATAAATATTTGCAATGTGACACTATTTTTTAACGAAATAGAGGATATGTGAGATTAAATTGCCTATATCTCAAGAAAAAGGGCTCATTGGATGCAATTAACAGTACTGAGCTTCATTTTTAGGGATCCGTGTCCTGCAGGTTAGACTCTCTCCTTGTGAGATGGATGAGCGCTATGAGCTTGTCGAATCGCTACTTGCTGTTCTTAGTCTTCTTGCTGTTATCATTTGGTCATTTATTGCGCGGTCTATCTTACCGAAGTATCTTGAGAAAGTAATGAGTCATTTCAATATATTTTGTAATTTTTTATTTTAACATTTCACAAAGTTCGCTATCGATTGCACAATGATTGGTATTATAATTAGTTTTAAATTTCTCGTTACTGTAAACACAGTTCGGACATTTATTTATTTATTGCACTTGTACACTTTGAGGCTATGTGATCACCATTACGCTTCGAACATGTGGCTTCGTTCCTGCATTTTATACCACTATGCCCAAATCTTGAACATTTATTGCAAGGATAAGAATTAATG
Source organism: Torymus aiolomorphi (assembly GCA_036365515.1). Classification (NCBI taxonomy): domain Eukaryota; kingdom Metazoa; phylum Arthropoda; class Insecta; order Hymenoptera; family Torymidae; genus Torymus; species Torymus aiolomorphi. The sequence goes on along the minus strand of CM070875.1, from coordinate 151,165,241 downwards.
ATATCAAATACTCTACAACTGGTAACTAATAAACATTCTGTTACCTCAATTATTGCGCTATTCATGCCTGTTCTTGTTTTAGTATATACATGAAGTACTTTGCACTTGTTTTCCATGTTGCTGAAATTTCTTGGGTTGATATGTTGTTTAATCACTTTTTCATCTTCGAAAGTTTTGTCAATATTTATTACTTTTAGTGTTGGTTTATTGATTTATTCCTTTTCAATTTTAAAGTCACTGTTTAGTATATTGGTTAGGGCACTTTCAATCGGGTTAATACTATCTTACGTGCAATTAATTATCACTGTGTCTTGCAAGCTACACTTTTTGTTTGGATTGCTTTATTTACAGATAGTTGGTGGAGTACTGTTTTTTCAAGGTCGGTAGTACTTCGTTGTGAGTTTTTTTAATATGAGCTTTGGTATTTGTTTTACTCTTTGGTTTAATATTAGCTGTTATTTCTGCGAAAGTTTTGAATTCATTGTTGCTATTGTTCTTGCTATTTTCTATAGTAAGCAATTCATTTAATATTCTATTTTTATCTTGTAATTCGCTATTGAGATGTTTCAACAATTGATTTTTAATTTTTAAGGATTGTATTTCACCGTACACTTTGTAAATAGTTTCATTATGTCTCTTATCCTTTTCAATATTAATTTCACTAATAATTTCTTGTTTGATTTGTTCTTTGGTTGTTAGTTTAACTTGAGCTATTCATTCTTTTGCTTCTCTACTCAATGTACCATATGGCAAGTTTGAGGTTAATGCTATGTTGGCATGGTCTTGACAGATTATAAGTGTATTACTAATGAATTTAACTGGACAACCTGCGTTGTATTTAGTCACTATCTTCTTTGTGTGAAAGACGTTTTCACATAAAATACAGACAACTACTCCAACTTGTCATGTTGGATGACACTTGTAGAATTTAGTAAGAGAGGCGTCGGTGGCTGCTTTCCACCCGACACCATGATAACAACAAACATATACTAGGACAAACATTTCTAGGCAGCATCTATGGCAGTACAGATAAACAGCTTTCCTTTCGGTATGTACAGCAGCCTCACTGCATCGCTGAAAAACAAGAGGATTAGACACAGGCAAAAATGTGTGTATGGAAGATATACTGATCTCACCTATAGTCATATATGTCAACATAACCTCGCAGCGTGTTCCCTCTCTAAACAGCAGCATGACAGAGAAGTTCAATACCGCCGTTGAAGATGACATCGTGGACACCAGCAGACAGCTTCCTCCAGTAGCGGAGTAGCAACTACTTCACAGAAGACTTCGTATCTCCGTCGTTGTAAGCCTCGAAGCGCGTGCGCACGAGATCTGTGTAGCAAAGTTTGCCTGTTCTTATAGTTTGGTGTGATTTTCTGAGCGGAACCAACATAAGTAGTTCTGTGTATTGCGAGTGGTAAATCATTACGTGTTTGGGTCGAGCCTCGTGTCGCGAAAACAATTTGTAGGATTATATGCTGCGTGTGCAGCTGTAGTTTTCTCGTGCCGCATTTGTGCGGCTGGCGTCCAGCAAGCCTGCGTGCAAATTCAGTTCATAAACAGTGTTTTCATTTATTCTATTTTAAATTGGCGTTCAGGTAAAAATTAACTCTGCGTCTTTCCGAAATCGCCTTTCCCTCTTTCCTCAAATATATTTGCCCATAATAAAACTCACATGAGTTTTAACAATAAGTCAAGCATGGACCATTTTTCTCAAACTTCAGGCTTCCTTAACTTTTTTTGTCGGGCATCCAGACCCCTAGTTCATAGGACATTTTTTGTTTAGAAAGTCTTGAACGCCCTGTCACCAAATTTTTAAACGATTTCACCTCAGTCACTTTTGCAATGTTAATGGTGCAGGGTCCTTTATTGAAAGCTTAGTAGCGATGTGTCGCGTTGACGTAGCTGCTGTCTCCTTACTGTTGCGAGCGGAAATGAGTGCCGACCGGCGCAGCTAAGCACCGTCGGCAGAAGCCTTGGTAGTTGGAGAGGCGGCAGAATTGACGCGTGGAGAGAGCGGATTGGCTGCTCTCTCTCATGCGTTCTCGATGGTGAGAGTAAAGAGGTTGAATCCTCAACATTCCGCCCACCTTCATCGGACCGATGAAAGGAACTCACTCCTCTTGAAGGAGTTTGACGGTCTTGGCGATAGGGCGACATAGAGTAGAGGTGGCCGTACGAAAATCGACCACGCTAGTGATACCATCACTCCCTAGATGAATGGCGACAACACGAGCGAGGATCCATTTGGCTGGTGGAGTGGCAACGACGCGACGCAAATGATGTTTATCGGATATAACTACAGCTTCCCATATGCCACCAAAGTGAGGTGCACTGGGAGGGTTGAAGACCCACAAAGTTCCTTCTTGAGCGAGAATGATAAGAAACAGAAGAAAGTTAAACGTTTTCTTACTTGAAGTCTGAAAGCAACGTATAAAGCATTTAAAAATGATTATCCCGAAATGAGAATTGGTAAATCGAAGTTTTATAGTATGCGACCAAAATATGTCTTACTTTCCCCCATCAAAGAAGTTTGTCTCTGTATCTATTACGCAAATTATGATTTATTTCTTACGAGCTTAATTAATTTCAGTGGGAGTAACGTTACCGAGTTGGATGAAATTCGGTCACAAATAATAAACGCAACAATGTGTTATGAGCCATCTGATTTATGCTATTTACAAGAATATAAAATTTGTCCAGGCAGTAACAGAATTACTATTCATGTTTTAAAACTCCAAGATATAGAAGGCACAGAAGAAATTACATATGCTTTGTGGGATAATGGAAACTTGATTAAAAAAACACTGTCAATTTCTGCTTTTAAAGATGAACTTTCGGTTTGGACCATGAAGGTTAGTACTCACATGTATGTAAAAAATATACAACGCAAAGCTATAAAAGCAGAAAGAGAAAATGCTAAAAAAGACCCACATCATTTAGTTCTTCAAATAGACTTCGCTGAAAACTGGGCTGTGATTCATAATAAAGCTGTTCAAGGAAATCATTGGGTTAATGAACAAATTTCTATTTTCACAGCAGTTCGACACAAAGTTTCGCAGTCATAAGTGATGACCGAAAACATGATTCAGCGTATGCTTTGCTAGCAGTACAAAAAATTATAAAATTCTTGAAAGAAAATTGTTGTGATTCCATTTAAAAAATTACCATCGTATCCGACGGCGCCGCTAGTCACTTTAAAAATCGCTTCCAATTAGATGAATTAAAACCAGCACCGTATGATATAAAATGGTTGTTCTCTGCTACTGAGCACGGCAAAGGAGCTGTAGATGGTGTGGGTGGACTTATAAAGCATTATGATACTTCGCATAATCTTCGAGAGCCCCTTGAAGAAGCTGTTCAAAACGCAAATGATTTTGCAATACATGTTCAAAAATATACTGATGCTATTAAAATAATACATTTACGAGATGTTGAAATAGAACAATTCAGAAAAGAAAAAAATATTGATTGGCTTACAACTCCAAAGTATCCTGGAATTCAAAAAACTTATATATGGGTTAAAAAAATATGTGATGATAAAGTACATTGTTTGACAGCAAAGACCGCTGATCGTTCGCTTACTGAATTAAGAACAATGAAGCAGAAAAACAAAGGTAGTAAAATAGGTATAAAAATAAAAAAAAGGTATAAAAATAAAAAATCTAAAAGACGCAAATAAAAATTAAATACATACTTATGTGTACCTGTATATTACATACGCACAAAGATAAATACCTTTATATTGACTCTAATATCATTGACTATATATAAGCGTTAAGCGTGAAAAAATTGTTTCTGTGTTATTTCATTAGTGATCGCTATCCCAGTGCAAATGTTCTGAATCTCACAAATAGATCTAGATAGGTATTTAGGTCCTCTATCACGATATGCGAAAATTGTGCAAAAAAAATTGGTGTTTTCGAGAAAAATGCATTTTTCTAAAAAGTGCATGTTTCAGTAAAAAGTGCAAAACTCGTGCATTTTTTATTTTTTATTTTTTTAAATAACATAGAGAAAGTGAAAGAGGGCTCAAAACTGAGTAAAATTATCTGTTACACGCTTAAAAGCATAAACAACTGGTGAAACAGTAGCCGTTTGAAAATTACATTGAAAATTTTTTTTTCTAAGTAAGAATTTTCTCGGAATTTTTCGGTATCGCTGAACGCATGAAATTTTGATAAAACAAAAAAATAAAAAAATACGTGTGAAATAATTTTTGGAGAAGAACATGAATAGTTTCATTCCAAAATGATCGGTGACATAAGCATACGCGGACCACCTGATTTGAGATGGATTCGGCCTAAAATTAGTTATGCGGGAGTGACAATATCGAAACATCTCTTAGAGAAAAATCTTCAAGTGGTAATCTATTAATTACAACTGAATAATTGGTAGAAAGATTTGTGGATTTTTGAAATTCCATTATCGCACGCTCCCACAATTGTAGTACCGAAACGTGATAGTAACTGGCATGGAACGCAGCGCATTTCTGCATGAACAATAGTATTTATTCAATTATGTAAATTATTTCAATTTAATTATTTATTTCATGTGTTTCATTTTGTCTTAATGGAAGGGCTCATGCAATTTATCTTGGAATAGTTCGAGGAATGTGGCGGAGGCGGTAAATACATAGTTAAAACTAATATTAATTGTTGAACTGGCGTTTATTTAGAATAGCTGGCGTTAAATATTCGAGCGCGCTGTATACTGGCTAGCGGCTAAATGGGAACTGGCGATTCTTGCTACGCGTTTACAGATCCGCGAGCTGCAATGACTGGAATGTCGCAAAATTGGGGATAGAGGTGAGCTATTAATAGAATAGCTCGTGTAATGGCTATTGTAACTGAACTGAGTGTAAGAATGTATGTAAGTAAATACTCGGCGTATGGTGTGTATACATTATTTGAGATCGCGTTATAATTTTGATCGCGAATTTTCGAAATTTTCGTTCAAATGCCATTCTTCAACGCTTCCGAAAATTAACTTGGGATTTTGCAGAATGATTAATAATGTCATTACGGAGAGCAATGCACTTATGATTTTTCATAATATTAAAAAAAAAAGTATTTGTTACCATGCGATAAATACTAAAGTTAATAAGCAAAAAATTTACCATCTATAAGATATTAGTGACCGCCTCTTACGGACATGTTATCGCGCAATGGTCATCATCATATTGTTCGTGTATGACGTATTAGGCCCGTCAGTCCGTGTTGTTTATGGAACCGCTGATCACAGCTGTCGTCTGTCGAGTGTCAAGCTGCGATGCGCTCCCCGCAGCCTCAGCTGAAGTGATCGCCGACCACGACGACGACGAGGTACGGTACCTACGTCGTCTCACACCGCGTGCGGAGCACATCCACAAGGCCACGAGGCGGGCGACGCAGAGCCATAACCTCACTTTACTATATTACGATAAAAAATACCTTCTCTAGGAGAAGACAAAGAAGTAAGTCATTCAAAAGTTAATTTATTTACTTATTTTAACGAGAGTACTGAAGTTAAAGACGTACCTCATATGTCTGAACCAACTTATACCCTATAAAGGTAGATGTAGCTGCAGATTTGATGCGCTTTTTACGACTTTTCATTCCAAACATCCCTTGTCATTCTCTACAAATATTTCAAACTTTACACACACTATGTTATAGGGGCTGAGAGATTATACACCAAGTTTCAGATCTCAATAATCAGCAAGTGTGGAGTTACTGCATTTTTTGTGTCTTTTTCAAAATATTTTCAAGAAAAAAGTTATTTCCTCCATACTGGCTGAATGAGTGGATCTGAAATTGGATATACAATCCCTCAGCATGTATTGCACAGTGTGTATGTAATTCTGATAAACTTTAAGCGCGGGTGAGGAGGTCTTAGTTGAAAATGGACATGCGCTTTTTCAACTTTTCATTCCAAAGATCCCTTTTCATTCTCTACAAACATCTTTAACTTTACAGACACTATGTTATAGATGCTCAGAGATTATACACGAAGTTTCAGATCTAAATAATCAGCAAGTGTGGAGTTACTGCATTTTCTGTGTCTTTTTCAAAATATTTTCAAGAAAAAAGTTATTTCCTCCATACTGGCTGAATGAGTGGATCTGAAATTGGATATACAATCCCTCTGCATGTATTGCATAGAGTGTATGTAATTCTGGTAAACTTTAAGCGCGGGTGAGGAGGTCTTAGTTGGAAATGGACATGCGCTTTTTCGACTTTTCATTCCAAAGATCCCTTTCCATATTCTCTACAAATATCTGAAACTTTACACACACTATGTTGTACATGCTGAGGGATTATATAACAAGTTTAAGTTCTAAATAATCAGAACTGTGGAGATACTGCATTTTCTGTGTGTTTTTCAAGAAGTTTTCAAGAAAAGAAGTTATGTCCTTCATACAGTCAGATTGAGTAGATCTGAAATTAGATACACAATCCCTCTGTATGTATTGCATTGTGTGTGACCATTCTGATGAACATTAAGCGAGGGTGAGGAGGTCTTAGTTGGAAATGGACATGCGCTTTTTCGACTTTTCATTCCAAAGATTCCTTTCCATTCTCTACAAATATCTTTAACTTTACAGACACTATGCTGTACATGCTGAGGGATTATATACATAGTTTCAGTTCTAAATAATCAGCAAGTGTGGAGATACTGCTTTTTATGTGTGTTTTACAAAATATTTTCAAGAAAAAAGTTATTTCCTTCATACTGGCTGATTGAGTCTGAAATTGGATATACAATTCCTCAGCATGTATTGCATAGTGTGTATGTAATTCTGGTAAACTTTAAGTGGGGGTGAGGAGGTCTAAATTGGAAATGCACATGCACTTTTTTTGACTTTTCATTCCAAAAATCCCTTTCCATTCTTTACAAATATCTTAACTTTCCATGTATCTACTCCCTCTGTCCCTGGCAGGTCGATACTGCTATCCGCATTCCTATACTGCTTAACACTTTATTAATATATTTTGTTTTGCCCTAGGCGAAGAGCTCCTGCAGAAGACAACACGTCTTCATATAATTCTACTCTCCTCCAGGGCAGCCATGTAACTACCACGTCCTGAAGACATCAGCTAGACAAACATATTGTAGAAGTGAGAGTGAAGGTGTATTTAAATATAGTTTGAGCTCCTGCGCCAGATTCGAGTAAGTACTTCACTTCGGATTTGGACTTTATCTTGTAGTCTAGCCGAACCTAGCGTCCAACTTTCATCTGTCTACTCCTCTATTCCTGGCAGTTCAATGCTGCTCTGCTCATCCCCACTGCTTAACACATTATTAATAGATTTTGTTTTTACCTAGGCGAAGAGCAATGCGTCCCTGCAGAAGACAATGCGTATTTGTGTATAATTCTACTCTCTTCGAGGGCAGTCAACGCAACTACCACTTCCTGAGGATATCAGCTAGCCGAAGATATCATACAAGTGACGGCGAAGGTCTAATTAAATGTTGTCCGCGCTCCCGCGACAGACTTGAGTGAGAACTTCACTTTTGATTTGGCCTTTATACTATAGTATAGCCGAACCTAGCCTCCAACTTTCCATCTGTCTGCTCCTCTGTTCCTAGCAGTTCGATACTGCTCTCCTCATCCCCACTGCTTAACACATTATTAATATATTTTTTGTTTGCCCTCGGCGAAGAGCTCCTGCAGAAGACAACACGTCTTCATATACAATTCTACTCACATCGAGGGCAACCAACGCAAATATCACTTCCCGAGGATCCCCTAGGCGAACACGATGGAGAAGTGAAGGCGAAGGTGGATTTGAATGTAGTCCGTGTTACCGTAACACACTGGAGTATGTCGGTATTTAGGGCATACCTGTATTGTAGGCACGACATAATCGGACTTATACCTCCCCAAAAAGTAAAAAGTCTGCGGGTGTAGAAGAGCTATTTCAGGCGGGTGTGGTAGCGGGCGAAAAAGTGTTAAAGCGGGCGCAAAAGTGGGCGTAGCGGGTTTTTTCTGTGTCACAATAGTATATTGTGCAACGAGTGTGGATAAGTTGCCAATAGCGCACGAGGGCGGCGTTTGAGAGCACGAGCGAAGCGAGTGCGAGCAAGCCGCCTGAGTAGCGCTATTGGCAACTTTTACACACGAGTTGCTCATACTATTTTTTATCATGAATGCGTGAATGCGTGGGTGCGACTTTTGGGCGGAGGACGGGGGATTAGGGGGGGGGGGGGGGGCGGAGCCCTCCTCCCCCTTCAGTCAGAAAAATATTTATGTCGTATTATTACGTAAGAAAACCTAACCTAAAAAGGAAAATATTTATTCAATTTATGTTGATTCACTGAAAATAGGTTTTGAGGTTAGATGCTGAGATTTTACTTTTGATATTGCGTATGTATACATATAAAGAAATTGTGTATCACGAAATGTACAATTTTATTGGTTGTGTTTATTATTTTTATACTTAATTACTCTTTTCTTAGCAAAATCTCAGAAATCTCAGCTAGTGTTATACCTTTATACGGTAATTGATCTGTCGCTGATTAAACAGTTCGTCATTTGACTGTAGCGTGACTGTTTATTAACTGCACATCGAGGGGGCTACGTCTCGAGTAGCACTGAGTGTATGTAAGGAGGAGGTATGTGTATGTAAGGAGACTAGTGCGCAGCCGCCACCTCTAGGAGCGTGCGATATGAGAAAATATCGCACACGTGCGATATTGGCTACTTATCCACACGCAAAACCGTTACGATATAGCCCACTTTTCATCACTTGAATGATGAAAAAATATCGTGTGCACTACGAGCTGTGGGCTTTTTGACTTCGCGTATAATTACAGTACTCGTCTTCGGCCCGTGCTTGTTCGCCTTCGACTAGTACTGCAAACCACCAAACTCGGTATAGAAAGGCCTACTTTTATTTACGTCCTCGATACACATTTTACTATCTATTCTATGAATTCTATGATTAAATGTTTATCTGAATAGCGTGAAATAAGATAAAATACCGTAAACGTCATTTAAAAAGGTATAACTAGAAAAAAACCGCTGCCAATTCATTGGCACGTAGCTTCCTCAACCTTAATTTACAGATTCTTTTAATTAATTTTTAATTCCAATATTTAAAATTTAATACTTCAGAAAGACAGAAATAACAAAACTCCAACATAATTTATTCAAATTTTTATAAATTATATAGATTCTGAAGAATCACCATGATCATTTCTGACCAATCACCAAAGCTCAATGACTGTCATTTTCTTATTCATGGATTGTAAATTATATCTATCAGTTATTGTCAAATTGTTGTAAAAATGACCGTCATGTAAGCAATGTCGGCAATTTTTATATTTATGTATTGCAAATTATGACTATCAATGACGATAAAGTTATTGTCAAAATTACTTTAAAGTTAGAAAATTTTGTCAAACGATCATTCTACATTAATGCACAACTTTTTACGTAATTTTCATCTCGTAAGAGATAAATGAAATTATACATTTTCATATTAAATTAAAATTCGAACAATAAATTTCTCACGAAAGAAATTGGAAAAATTTTATGGAAAATATTAACTTGCAATTTTTTCATGGCCAATTCATATTCAGTGGTAGAAATGTACCCATTCTGCACCACTACCACTCAGTATGAAATTGGTAGATGTCGAACAACAAATTTATTTTCGTGTTACGTTGAACATTGAACGTGTTATATTGAATGCGTTATGTAGAAAGGCTGTTATAATGTGAGGGGATGTATTTTAAAAAATTTGATAAAGACAGATTTTTGTTTTCATTTTTCAATTTTTTAAGTTTTACATTTTTGCTAATAATAAAAAACCGCGATAACTAAAAAATTTTTCTTTTTAGAAAATATAAATATTTTAATTCTCTTTCAAATGCTACCCAACCCATTCAGATACACAGAGCCATCCTCAAGAAATAGATTTTAAAAATGTCTAGAAAATTTTAACCTCAAATATCTCTGAAATTTATGAACCAATCACTTTGCCAAAAGAACGCATCCGAGAACTATCAATAATATACCTCTAAAATGAATTTTGAAGGGAATAAGACAATTTTACTCTTGTAATAGTTGAACATATAAAACTCATTTTTTTTCATTTTTCAATTTTTACGTTTTTGTTAATAACAAAAGAACCGTGATAGATAGAGAATTAATTTTTTTTTAGAAAAAATAGGTAATTTAATTCTCTTTCGAATACCACCCACCCCATTTAGATACATAGAGCCGTTCTCGAGAAATTACGATTTAAAAAAAAATTGAAAAAAATTTTAACCTCAAATATCTTCGAAATTTATGGATCAATCCTTTTGCCCAAAGAACTCACTCGATTGGTATACAAAATCAACCCTTACAAAGGATTTCAAAGTGATTAAGCCAATTTTACTATAGTTATTGAACGACAAAAAAAAAAACACTTTTTTTATAAATTATTTTTTTTCTCATAAAATAATGAATAAAATAACCTAAAAATTTAGTAAGTTATAGTACTTAATATCCTTTATAACCAAAAAAAAAATTCATGTTAATATCTTTTCTTAATTTCGAAATATAACCTATTTACAAAAAATTACGTTTTCATCAATAACTTATGACGAAATATAGCTACCGACTTTTTTTTTTTTTTAGATTGTAGATAATTTTATCCTACATACAGAGAATTCATGATATATAAACAATATTTGTTCTAAATATTAAAAAAATCGAAAAAAAAAATTTGAAAATTAAAAAATGGCTATAAAAAAAAAAAAATTAAATTTTACAGAAATAGATGTAACGGGCGCCGATACAAAGTAAGGGAATTGCGTATACTGCATCGCGGGATTCGAATCTCGCGCACTGACACGTACCGCGATCAGCAGAGCGCCGCGTGGAACAAGCCGCAAGCAGGTGGAGAAGAAGACGAAGTCGCCGCGCCGCTGCGAACGTGAGCGCGCGGCCATGTTGTCGACCGTCGTGACACGCAACAAGTCGCGTTTTGGTGACCCCCGCATCTCGAGTTTTATTGTGTGTATGTACGGCGCCTCCACTACTGCAGCGAATCGCGAGACGGCGTCAGCACCCATAGGCGGAGTGAGAGCGGCAGAGAGAGAGTGAGTACGCGAGTGCAAGGACGGGCACGAGAGGGAGAGAGAGGCAGCGTTGCGTAGACTGAGTGCGATGGCTGGCCAGCCACAAGTAAGTAGGCTCTACACTGGTAACAGCGTTTCTTGGTGATGGGAGCGCGAGATCATTCCCCCCGTCACCCGCGAATAAGCGGCTCCGCCGTAACCGCGAGCGTGCGTGCGGTATCGAAAGTCTTGGCCTGGCGGTTATTATTTGTGCTAACATTGTTCGGGTTTCGCGCCCCTTAACGCGATTAACTTCCAAGAATAAACCTCTTTGTCTTGTTTTATCTTAAATAGTCGAGTCACGAGTATTTATTGAGCGCGCCTTAACCTATGCATGATTTCCCGAATACCGCGCTCTACCCTTTTCAGTTGCTGCAGCTAGTCGCAGGCATTGCCTCCTAGAGGAACATCGGTAGCGGGAATAAGTATCTCAATAGCCGCTCGAGAGGTTAGACCGAGCGGCGTTGTACGCGGGAAAGACCGGCTGCGCTGGTAACGCTAGGTCATAGCATGCAGCCGGGAGTTCGCGGGCAGCAGTTGGCAGCAGCGGCACAGCGCAGCGCCGGTTCTAGTGGAAAGCGGCCTAGGCTTTCTACAATAGAAGCCGGGCTCGTATGTTCGGAACCTGTGCCGAGGCGCTTCTGCCGGACTACAGGTGATTCTACAACGGTGAGTTGCCCGGGCGTAGAATACGCCCGTATATTACCCCGCGAACCCCTGAGAGGGATTAATACCCTCTCCATAACAACCCCGTTACAACTGGCGCCCTTAACATGTTGGAAAGCATAAGTTAGGGAATAATTCGATTATTTAAACAGGTCGAGACTCGCGTTGCGAATAATTAATTATCGAGAGGGATAATTAATTACTACAAGTGTATAGTGGGTGCAAGGGTAACCAACTGGTGGTTTATAACCTTGCTTGGAGAGAATAACCCGGCCTGCACGTACTTAGCGAGGACATTGCTTGTGAAGGCCGAGCATTGTTGAAGTACTTAGTGAGGGCAACAAAGAGATTAATTAACAATTATTCCTTTATTATTTATTGCACTATTTATCAACATTTCTTTAGCAATAATAGGTTTTTAGCGTTCGATCTCTTTGTTGGACAACTCACGGGCACGCCGGGACGTAAAGTAGCAGATTACGCACCCAATTCGTATTTTAAGGGTTATTAAAGGAAATTTCCGCACTTTTGGGAAATACGCGTGAGCGCGGACGCGGGGGACGGCCCAGAGGTCGCGCGCAATAATTTTGAGGCCGCGCATGCGCAGAAATCGGAAAAAAGTAGAAAATCACTATCGCGGAATCGTTAGCGCATCTCACGGGGAGGTGCGCGCATCCACTAATTCCGAGTTTGGGCATGCGCAAAGGGTTGAAAAATAAAAATTTTGATTTAACACGCGGAATCGGTAGCGCATCTCGCTGGGAGGTGCGCGCATCACTAATTTTGAGTTTGCGCCTGTGCCAAGGGTCGAAAAGTCGAAATTTTGATTTAGTACGCGGAATCCTTTGCGCATGCGCTGGAGGACATTTTGTATATAGTGACTTGAGTTCCGCGTATGCGCAGTACGCGGATAACGCAAATTTCGATTTTTCGGCGCGGAATCGTTTGCTCGCGTTCCGAATAGATTTGCGCAGATAGTAGAAGTGAGAAAAGTCAATTAGTTTATTTACAATTCGCAATCGAAGACTTAGAACCCCGCGAGAACGCTCGCGCATCCGCGAAATCGCGACCGCACAGATTTTATCGTTTGCGCATGCGCTGAATCGTGGCGCCTGCGATAAAAACGTGTGCACATTGCGCAAACAAGCGAATTACGTTTGCACAGTAACCATAAAGCGACATAACCTCCAACCAAGCAGGTGAAAAAGCGAGTTACCCGGGTCTAGCGATTAGAGACCGAACCACCAGTTGCGAAAATTCGTGTTTTCCTTAGTCAGTGGTAATCCAGTAGGTACCTTGTGAAGCATACCACTGGCAGTGCAAAAGCACTTTCAAGTTCCGCGTTATTGAACTAAAAATCCCCTTGTGCACACAAAAATTCGCGAGCGACTGTGATGGCGTACTACATCCAGGAAGCCGTGGAGGATTGGGTAGATTTTCTCACAAATAATGAGATTGACAGCTGCCTGGCGCAACTTGAATTAAGGCGTTATGGCACAGTCTTCAGAAAGAAAGATAGACTGACTAAGTGGGTGTTGGGAATGTATTGCCCAAATGACTTTGACGGGACAGAGGAGCCGGCAGATGCGATCGCCCGGCGAAAATCATTGAGGTCAAGTCTTTTGGGCAAACTCCTAGTAGAAGACGGCGGCACCTTCGTAGAAACCTCCAAGTGGGACGTACACCCATTGGAGGCAGTACTGAAGAGCGAGCCGATATCGAAACTACTGAGGGAGACGACGGCACAGGCGGCGCCGCGAGCCCAAAACCCACAGCCCCATGAACCCACGGTGCACAACGAGAACGCCATATACGAGGAGGTCGCTGAAGTTCATCAAGAAGATGCAAATGAAGAGGAGCACGCGCAACAAGACGACCTTCATGACGATATGGAAGATACGCGGCAGGGAGACATGCTGCGTCTCCAGGCAAGCGACGGGACAGAGTTCCAGGTGCCTAAGGACGTCAGCCTGCTATTAGTGGACCTAATAACGAGGGTAAAGTCGCTGGAGATGAGGTTAACAGCAGACCACCAGCGACAAGCAGCGTACAATATCCACATAGCGAGGCTGGAGACAAAAGTAAGGTCGCCGGAGGATAAACAGCGTCCAGCACCCATATAGCGGACATCAGGCCAGGACTGAACGTGCGGGATGAAGACACGTTCACGATCCCAGAGCAGAACGAAGCCTGGGATCGTAGGCTCCAGACCGAGGAGAAGCTTCCGTCGGCCGACCAACCAACGCAGAGACGCGCTGATGGGTTCGAATTGAGGTGAGTGATTTCAACCTCCGAGCGCTGTTGGATCAGGGAGCATCCACTACGGTGATGGGCACCGTCGGGCTCCAACTAGCCACAGCACTCGGGAAAGATTCTGTAGCGTCCGAGAAACAAGGCGTGAGGCTTGCGGATGGTAGCCGCAGCCCCTTGTTAGGCCACGTGTTTCTCCCACTCACCGTGGGGGGGTTCGAATTGAGGTGGGTGATTTCAACCTCCGAGCGCTGTTGGATCAGGGAGCATCCACTACGGTGATGGGCACCGTCGGGCTCCAACTAGCCACAGCACTCGGGAAAGATTCTGTAGCGTCCGAGAAACAAGGCGTGAGGCTTGCGGATGGTAGCCGCAGCCCCTTGTTAGGCCACGTGTTTCTCCCACTCACCGTGGGAGAGGCTCGCAAAATTAGAGTCGCCATTATGCCCCAGCTCGATGCAGACTGCTACTTAGGGGTCAACTTCGTACGTGCGTTCAGAGCTGTACTTGACCCGGATACGAATAGGCTCTTCTGTAAGGACTCAGAAGCCTATGTTGAGCTGGAAGTAGCCAGCTTGACGGCCGATCCAAGCGCAGTGTCTGCTATCGGGCTCGACGACGCTACGGACGTTCAGCGGGCGGAGCTGAAGGAAATGGTAGACGCCATCCTGACCAAGCTTCCGCCAGGCTTAGGATGCGTAACGGGCGTGGAGCATGAGATCACTCTGCGGGACACTCGCCCAATCAAGCAGAAGCACTATCCAGTCTCGGATAAAGTGCAAGAGGAGATGCACCGCCAAGTAAAGGAGATGCTCGAAAAGGGCGTGATCGAGTCCTCCCGAAGCGGTTGGTCGAGCCCCATCGTGATGACCCGGAAGAGTGACGGAACACGGCGGTTCTGTGAAGACCTGTGCAAGGTGAACGCAGTCACGGAATCAGACGCCTATCCCCTACCGAACAGGCAGGATATTCTACGGAAGTTGAGGAAGGCGAAGTTCATCTCCACGCTCGACCTTAAGAGTGCGTACCACCAGATACCTCTGGTGGCGGAAGCGCGACCCATAACAGCCTTTACGGTCCCCGGGATGGGGCTATACCAATTCCGGCGGATGCCGTACGGGCTTACGAACGCGCCCGCCACCTTCCAGCGGCTCATAGACCAGGTGCTCGGACCCGAGCTGGAGCCGTACGTCTATGCCTACCTCGACGACATTATAATTGTCGCCGAGACATTCGAGAAGCATAAGGAGTGCCTCCGAATGGTGCTAGAACGGCTAGTAGCCACTGGATTGACGCTTAATGCAGATAAGTGCGTTTCCTGTAAGCCAGAGGTAGCATACCTGGCTTTTTGATTAACCGGTACGGCACGAGGCCTAACCCGGCAAAGATCGAACCAATTAGGAATTACCCGGTGCCCCAGAACCTGAAGACACTGCGGAGGTTCCTAGGCACCACCTCGTGGTATCGGAAGTTCATCCCGAACTACGCCACCATCGCTGAGCCGCTCACGAACCTGACGAAGAAAAACCAGAAGTATGAGTGGCTCGAAGAGCAGCAGCACGCTTTCGATCTGCTGAGAGCGATGGTGATGACCGCTCCGGTGCTGTACCGACCCCATCCTGAGGGGTTATACATCCTGCAGACGGATGCGAGTGACGTGGGCCTAGGCGCAGTGCTACTTCAAGAGTTGGAAGGGCAGGAGAGGGTGATCGAGTTCGCGAGCCGTGTGCTCACATCGGCGGAACGGAATTATAGCGTTACCGAGCGAGAGTGCCTCGCGGTAGTATGGGCCATACAAAAGTTTCGCCCACACATCGAGTGCTACGAGTTTAAGGCAGTGACAGACCACAGCAGCCTACGATGGCTATGCCAACTGAAAAACCCAACGAGCAGGTTGGCTCGTTGGGCATTGGAGCTGCAAGGTCACAAGTTCACCGTCGAACACCACAAAGGCGCCTTGAACCACGTGGCAGACGCCCTCTCTCGTATGTATGAGGATGAGGATGAGCTAGAAGTGGCTGCCGTATCGTGGTTCACCGACACCGAGGACACGTGGTATCAGGAGTGGTGCGTCAAGGTCAAAGAGCAGCCCAATGACTACCCCACCTACAAACTCGTAGCAGGCAATCTCTATCGGTACCGCCCCAACTCAGAGGTAGACTCAACCCTCGGCGATGACGACGATGCCTGGAAGCTGGTGGTACCATAAGAACATCATCGCGAGGTGCTGCAGGAATGCCATGACGACGCTAGCGCTGGACATCTCGGCAGAGAGAAGACGCTCGACAAAGTCGCGCTGCGCTACTACTGGCCGCGCTACTATGCGGAAACGCAGGAGTGCGTGCGAAACTGCGAGACGTGCCAGCGCTTCAAGGTGGAGCAAAGGGCTCCAGCCGGCCTCATCGGGCGTCGAGTAATCGACAAACCCTGGCAGGTCATAGCTGGAGACATTATCGGACCGTTGCTTCGAAGCTCCGAAGGTTGCGAGTACATCCAGGTGTTCCAGGACCTCTTTACCAGGTGGGTGGAGGCATCCCCCATACGCAAAGCAAACGCCAAGACGGTGATAGCGTAACTGAGTCGGAAGATCTTTGTTCGATTCGGTTGCCTGGAAGTCTTCCTGTTTGACAACGGCACAGAGTTTAAGAACCATGCCGTGGAAGACTTCCTGCGGGAGCGCGGTGTGCATCACACTCACACTCCCCCCTATCACCCTCAGGCTAACCCGGTGGAACGAGCCAACCGTACCCGAAAGACGATGGTCGCTTCCTATCTTAAGGAGCGGCATAGTACATGGGACGAGAAGCTTCCGGAACTTCTCTTCGCCATGAATACGGCTGAGCAAAGCTCTACCGTGATGAGCCCGGCCTTAATGCTCTATGGGAGACAGCCAGAACCTCCTGGCACGCAACGGAGGATGCAAAAGGTAGCAGCAGACGCCCCGGCTCAAGAAGAAAGTTTGGCTCGCTGGAAGAAGCGAATGGAGGCCCTTCCAGAGTTACACGCGCGCGCCGCTTCGACAGCGCGCGCGGCTCAAGAACGCCAAGCCGGCTATTATGACGCCGGCAGGCGCGAGCCAACTTTCAAACCAGGTGACCGAGTGTGGAAGCGCAGCCATCCCCTATCCTCGACGGCCAAGGGCATTGCGGCGAAGCTAACGCCGAAGTTCGAAGGTCCGTATTGGATTACGGATGCCCTTAGACCGAACACCTACAGACTGGTAGGCAACGGCGATGAGGTAGAAGAGGTGGTGGCTGCGGAACAGCTGAAAAGCTACCACTCTGCTCCGCCAGAACCCGAAGAGCCGGAGGAGACGATCGACGCGGAGGCCGCGCCAATGAGCGAGCCCCCCGGCGATGCCCCTGCGGACGAAACGCTTCCGAGGAGACGCGGAAGACCCGCTGGAGCCCGAGCAGTGGTAGTAGACCCACTCGGGACAGATCCGGTGGTCCCATCCGTCCCTACTCAACCGCCCGCCTCGACTCGCTCGCCGAGAGGACGCGGAAGACCTCCGGGAGCCCGAGCAGTGGTAGTAGACCCACTCGGGCCAAATTCGGCGGTTCCATCCGTCAGATCCCAACCGCAGCGAGGACGCGGGCGCCCTCGGAAAATCACCTGACTTTTCCACTTTCCTACGTCGCGGCTAGTGGGAAACCACAGCGAGCCCAAAACCCGAACACCACGGCCTTACCAAATTTCCTCTTTCTCTGTTCCAGATTTTGGAGATCCCGGAGGAGACCTTCAGGGAGGTCCTCGCCGCCCTCATGCGAATGGACCTGGGGAGGTGGCCCATGGGACAATCGAGGCCGCCCTCCATGTCCTGCGCGAGAGGCAGCTCGAGCAGGAGCGGGAGCGCGATGAGGAGGCGAGCTGGGAGCGCCCCATGATGGAGGAGTGGGACGAAGGGCAAGCGAGAGCTGGCCGCGCAAGCTCGGGGGTCCCAATCTCCTCGCCTCGGGACGATCTCAGTCCTCCCCCAGCGGGTCCCATCCCACTCAGATGGCCACGAGTGGCCACCTGCGAGCGGGCCACCCAAACCGGGGAGGGTGACGTCCGCCCTCCAGCCACCTGGGAAGAGGTGCAGGTGGCCTTGGAGCGGGCCCGCGACCTCGACGGAGCCGCCCAGCGAGCTCGCGACGCCGCTTTCGCCGCGTTCAATGGGAGGCGCAGAGCCAACTCGGACCTGTCGGAGCAGGCCACCAGGTGGCTCCGTATGGTCGAGGATAAACGGGAAGAGCTGGAGCACACCGCCACCTGGCGGGAGGAGCGCTGGCGAGCAACGGAGGAGTAGCAAGCGGCCCAAGCCCAGCTGAGGGCCGAGGAGCAGGCCTTCGCGGAGGCCCGAGCGCGCCTGGAGGAGGCACGACGCCGGAAAGAGCAGCTGGCCGGAGCCATGGGTGGCCCGGGTGACCAGCCTCACCAGCCATCTCCCTGGTACTGCCCGGTCTGCGACAGAGCCACCCCGAGAGGGGCGCGCAGGTGCCCGGGCTGGGCCAACCATCCTCCCAAGAGGAAATAATTGTATATATGAGGTCCAATAAAGACCCTAAACCCAGAACTAGTTGTCCGCGATTCATTTTTTCCACCAGCGCCCTATCTCCTTCCTGATCGATATAGCGTCCAGGGTACGCCAAATCTGGGTGGGGGGTGTAACCGGCGCCGATACAAAGTAAGGGAATTGCGTATACTGCGTTGCGGAATTCGAATCTCGCGCGCTGACACGTACCGCGATCAGCAGAGCGCCGCGCGGAACAAGCCGCAAGCAGGTGGAGAAGAAGACGAAGTCGCCGCGCCGCTGCGAACGTGAGCGCGCGGCCATGTTGTCGACCGTCGTGACATGCAACAAGTCGCATTTTGGTGAGCCCCGCATCTCGAGTTTTTTTGTGTGTACCGCGCCTCCACCACTGCAGCGAATCGCGAGACGGCGTCACCACCCATAGGCGAAGTGAGAGCGACAGAGAGAGTACGCGAGTGCAAGGACGGGCACGAGAGGGAGAGAGGCAGCGTTGCGTAGACTGAGTGCGATGGCTGGCCAGCCACGAGTAAGTAGGCTCTACACTGGTAACAGCGTTTCTTGGTGACGGGAGCGCGAGATCATTCCCCCCGTCACCCGCGAATAAGCGGCTCCGCCGTAACCGCGAGCGTGCGTGCGGTATCGAAAGTCTTGGCCTGGCGGTTATTATTTGTGCTAACATTGTCCGGGTTTCGCGCCCCTTAGCGCGATTAACTTCCAAGAATAAACCTCTTTGTCTTGTTTTATCTTAAATAGTCGAGTCACGAGTATTTATTGAGCGCGCCTTAACCTATGCATGATTTCCCGAATACCGTCCTCTACTCTTTGCAGTTGCTGCAGCTAGTCGCAGGCATTGCCTCCTAGAGGAACATCGGTAGCGGGAGTAAGTATCTCAATGGCCGCTCGAGAGGTTAGACCGAGCGGCGTTGTACGCGGGAAAGACCGGCTGCACTGGTAACGCTAGGTCATAGCGAGCAGCCGGTAGTTCGCGGGCAGCAGTTAGCAGCAGCGGCAGAGCGCAGCGCCGGTTCTAGTGGAAAGCGGCCTAGGCTTTCTACAATAGAAGCCGGGCTCGTATGTTCGGAACCTGTGCCGAGGCGCTTCTGCCGGACAACAGGTGATTCTACAACGGTGAGTTGCCCGGGCGTAGAATACGCCCCTATATTACCCCGCGAACCTCTGAGAGGGATTAATACCCTCTCCATAACTGAACCCCGTTACATAGAATATTGACCCCAATTGTGGAAGCAAAATCTAAAAAAATGATCACTCTCCCGTTAAAATCGGTCGAGTAGATCATGAGATATCAGCGTATACGGACATACATACACACACACACACACACACACACACACACACACACACATCCATACGGACATTTTCTAAAAATAGTGTATTTCGATTCCAAATTTGCTAAATAACATTTCTAACACATTATCTCATAAACTTTTTTTTTTTTACTATCAGAAAGCTTCCTCTATGAGGAAGCAATATAATTTAGTAATATGAAAAATTAATAAAATTACATTTTCATATTGCAATAAATTATTTTTCATCAAAACTTTTGAGATGGCAAAAATATTAAGTATTATTAATCACATTATTTTGCACTAGCAAAAACGTGATTATAAATAAATACTTAGTGGAATGTTTTTACATTCCAAGTCATTCTCAATACTTGTTTTTACAAAATATGTAAATTGATGATGTTATTTTTTTAATAATGAAAGAGAATGAAAAGCATTTCTATAATTTATTACAAATTATAGAAATCAATGAAACGAGAAGGTTACGTTTAATGATCATTTATGACATATGGTAAAAGTATTAAGTGTTATCAATCATGTAATATTATACCATTAAAAACATGATTATAACTAAATACTTAGTCGAATGTTTTTTACATTCAAATCCATTGTCATGCTTGGTTTACCGAAAAATTATGTTAACTAATAATAATCTCTGTTTACAGTGTAAGATAATGAGGAAAAGAACAGCTAAGATCATGCACAACGGTATAACAAAAAGTTTAATTTAATAAAATATAAAATTAATGAAACTAGAAAATTACATTTTGATATTGTAATAAATTATTATTCATCAAAATTTTTGAGATGGCGAAAATATTAAGTATTATTAATCACATTATTTTAGACTAGTAAAAACGTGATTATAAATAAATATTTAGTGTAATGTTTTTACATTCCTAGCCACTCTCATTACTTATTTTTACAAAATATGTAAATTGATGATGTTATTTTTTTTAAGAATTAGAGAGAATGAAAAGCATTTGTATAATTTATTATAAATTATTGAAATCAATGAAACTAGAAGGTTACATTGAATGAACTTTATGACATATGGTAAAAGTTTAAAATATTACCAATCAGATAATGTTATGCTTTTAAAAGATGATTGTAAAGGAATACTTAGTCGAATGTTTTTTACTTTCAAACCCATTTCATTGTCATCTCGTGTATACAAAATTATGTTAACACATAATAAACTTGGTTGATAACGTGGGATAATAAAAAGAGATTTAACCATGAGACCTGTAAGTCTTGTTGATATACAATTTTATGAATAAATAATTTAAATCGATATTTTCTTATAAAAAAAGGAAAGTAGCACGCGTAAGTGCAATAGTAATAACTCGTACAATAGGTTTAATTATTAGAACCGCAAGTCCGAACCCTGGCCTCGCACCTCATCACCCGCCTGAAAATTGAATAGATATCATAGACATAAGAGAATTATTCTAATTCTACTAGAGAGTGTCCACAAATACACTGCGCTGTCATGTACTGCACCGCGCCGTGCTTTGCTTCTTGGGCAGAATCCACAAATGCATTATGCTGTCCTGTCATGTGCCGTACTACGCAGCACCACGAGATGCCTTCATATAAACTTAGTCGCTAAATGATTGGTTGGTTTATGAATGATGATCAACCAGCGACAAAGTCTATAAGAAGCAAAGCATGTTGCGGCACAACGCAGAGGCGGTGTATTTGTGGACTCTGCCTTGTGAATTTCGTTGCTGATTAGTTTATTCCTAAATTATAGACTAAGGGTATAGTCCGTTATTACGGCGATCACGGCGTCATTTGATCGAAAACGGAACGATTTTGAGGCATCACTTGTATTTTTAAGCTGCTGTAAGTAGATATACTTTAATAAAAATAAATGAAATTATGTAATTTTTTAGATTTAGCTGCGATACTGCTTGTGTATTTCTTAGAACTGTCAAACTGAAAATGACATTTTCATTTTTTTATTAAATTATATGTATTTTCAGAAACATAAAGTCAACTCAAAAATACATGAGATGTCTGAGATGCATTACTGAAGCGGATTTTTATCATTCTTACAGTCTTTTAGATTAAGTACGGACACATCACCTCAAAGTAAATATCGATAAGCATTGAATGGCCAATATACCTGCTATATCTGATAAGTGACTTTTATATTGTAGGAACAAGATGAGTTTTCTTTTAGAGTTTTATATTTTGGCCCGTTTAGTGTAGTGTAGTGTAGTGAGTGTTATCGAAAGATCTATAAATCTATGCTCAGGCCTGCTGCAACAGCTATGTTCACAAAATGCAAGCACCCAATATTTAAATTAAGATTGCATGGTTGTGCAATATATATGAGAGCATGTAAACATTGTGAAAAAGTTATTTTAACCTGTGAGATTCAGTTTATAGTATTTAATGAATAATGAGATGACTTACCCATTAACTACCACCATTGACTTTTAGAGGATATAATCAACTTTTCATAGTTCTGATACGTTCCCAGATTTATTACTCAATCATGCAGGTAATTAAGTGATAGAAGTGACAGTTTCAGAATTAAAATTTTACAAAATCGTATCGAATATCTGTGTTGCAGTTATTTGATTAAGATGGCAGTATGAAACCCTTTTATTCTTGTATCTATTTTACGAATAACCTATCAGTTACTGTTCATAAATTTGCTGCTATACTAGCAACTTTAACTAAATTCATTTTACCATAACAACCCTTTCCATTATACGTATTCCCTTTCCTTTGATAGGAGAGTGGCTTCTCTGTGCTCTCTTCGCTATCAATTTATTCATGTTTTAATTATACTTTTTATTGCCTAGGGCGAAGAGCTTCTGTAGACGACATCACAACGTCTTGAGCTGCTGCTGTTACCGTCTTTTTTTTTTATTGGGACCAGATGGTGGAGACAGGTTTTTTATATGGACATCGGAAACCTCTGAAGTTTTTAGAAATATTTTCTCGCGAGTAGTTTGCTGTAAGAATGTTTACTGATTTACTTTAGAGCTAGCACCTATCCTGCAACTATTCTTTTCCCTTTGACAGGAGCGCGGCTTCTCTGTGCTCTCTCCGCTACCAATTTATTCATGTTCTAATTATACTTTACATTGCCTAGGGCGAAGAACTCCTACAGACGACATCACGACGTCTTGAGCTGCTGCTGTTACCGGTTTTATTTATTGGAACCAGATGGTGGAGGTATGTTCTTTATGTGGACATCGGCAATCTCTGAAGTTTTTGGAAAAATTTTCTGGTGAGTATTTTGCTGTGAGGTTTACTGCTTTACTTTAGAGCTAGCACCTATCTTGGAACTATTCTTTTTCCTTTGATAGGAGCATGGCTTCTCTGTGCTCTCTCCGCTACCAATTTGTTTTAATTAGGTTTTATATTGCCTAGGGCGAAGAACTGCAGGCGACGTCACGACGTCCTAACCTGCTGCTGTCGTGGTTTTGCTATATCATCGGCCGCATCCACTTGTCGCTCTCTATGGTAAGGAGTTGCGATTCTGTGAGGGGAAAGGCACATTCTTCAAGTAAGATGTTACTCAGTCTCGTCTTAATACTAGAACCATGTAGACTCCATCATCGGTCAACTGGAACACCTAGAGCTCGCATCAGATCTGTCCCGGCACCTGGACACAAAAATCTACGGAGCGCATCATCTACACTCTATCATCGGCTACCTGAAACAGCTAGATCTCGCAATCGAGCTGCTCCGACACCTGGACTCAAAAACCTACGAAACGCACTACTCAGCCTCCATCATCGGCACTCTTCACACACATAATTTGTTTTTATTTTAATGACATTTTATTGCCTAAAGCAAGAAGCTCCTATAAACGATATCGCGAGACCATCAGTTACTGTTATCGCTGTTTTGCTAAACATCATCGGCCTCGTTCACTTGCTGCTCTCTATGGTAAAGAGTTCCCATTCTGATAGTCTATCACGATTTTTTTGCTGGTTTGACACTATGCAACAAGCTTTTTTACGAGTATCCATTTTTAGGATTGCAGTTGCAATCATGCGAGGTGACGTCCTGAATTTTGTAATGTAAATAATAACTGAGACTACAGTAAAGTGACTAACCTGCATCTCATTATAATAAGAAATGTGTATAGGCGAAATACGCATATTTGTTTGTAATAGAACATGTGTATAAGCGAAATACACAAAATTATTTATAATAAAATGCGTATAGGCGAAATGCGTACGATTATTAACACTGAAAAGTGCGTATAAGCGAAATACGCATAATTATTTATAAAAAAAATGCGTCTAGCCGAAATACACACAATTGTTTATAAAAGACAATGCATATAGGCGAAATACGCACAATTATTTGTATTAAAAATGCATATACGTGAAATACGCACTTTCATTAACAATAAAAATGCTTATACGCAAAATACATATAATTATTTATAAAAGGAGATACATATACGCGAAATACGTACCATTGTTTATAATAAAAATGCGTATAGACAAAATACGCATATCCCTTTACAATGAAAAAATGCGTATAGGCGAAATACGCATATGAGGAAATCCACGGAACCTTTAACTGTTTTGATACTTTTTTCTTAAAGTAATTTATTGCTGCTATTATTAGTTGAGCGTGCGAAGCGCATAAACGAACCAAGGTGTAAAATCTTCAATGTTTACGTAGAAAACCAGTCCGGTAATCCATGTTAGTGTGCCACGTATGCTCAAGTCTGGGGATGTAAAAAACTGTCGAAAAAAGTCCACTTTTGGAAAAAGTGGAAAAAGTGGACTTTTTTCGACAGTTCTTTACATCCCCAGACTTGAGCATACGTGGCACACTAACATGGATTACCGGACTGGTTTTCTACGTAAACATTGAAGATTTTACACCTTGGTTCGTTTATGCGCTTCGCACGCTCAACTAATAGCAGCAATAAATTACTTTAAGAAAAAAGTATCAAAACAGTTAAAGGTTCCGTGGATTTCCTCATATGCGTATTTCGCCTATACGCATTTTTTCATTGTAAAGGGATATGCGTATTTTGTCTATACGCATTTTTATTATAAACAATGGTACGTATTTCGCGTATATGTATCTCCTTTTATAAATAATTATATGTATTTTGCGTATAAGCATTTTTATTGTTAATGAAAGTGCGTATTTCACGTATATGCATTTTTAATACAAATAATTGTGCGTATTTCGCCTATATGCATTGTCTTATAAACAATTGTGTGTATTTCGGCTAGACGCATTTCTTTTATAAATAATTATGCGTATTTCGCTTATACGCACTTTTCAGTGTTAATAATCGTACGCATTTCGCCTATACGCATTTTACTATAAATAATTTTGTGTATTTCGCCTATACACATGTTCTATTACAAACAAATATGCGTATTTCGCCTATACACATTTCTTATTATAATGAGATGCAGGTTAGCACTTCTTCCACTTTTTCCAAAAGTGGACTTTTTTCGACAGTTTTTTACACTAATATGGATTACCGGACTGGTTTTCTACGTAAAAATTGAAGATTTTACACCTTGTCTCGTTTATGTGCTTTGCACGCTCAACTAATAGCAGCAATAAATTACTTTAAGAAAAAAGTATCAAAACAGTTAAAGGTTCCGTGGATTTCCTCATAACTCTTTACAATAAAAAACCGCTGCCAATTCATTGGCTCGTAGCTTCCTCAACCGTAATTTGTTGATTCCTTTAATTAATTTTTAATAACAAAATTTATTATTTTTAAAAAAATTTATTGCATAATTATAATTACATTCATTTATGAATATTAAAAATTGTTAATTTTTAAATTTATTTATTTATTTATTATTTATTTATATCAAATTTATATAAATCTTGAGCTGATAAATAAAGTTATCATTTGAAATAGAAGTAAAATATCTATATTTTATAATAAAACAAATAGCTATCACGGTTGTTTTGTTATTAACAAAAACGTGTTTTTTTTTTATTTCATAATTCATATTTTTTAAGAAAAAAAAAAATTTATAGCTATCATTGTTCTTTTGTTATTAACAAAAACGTGTTTTTTTTTAAAAAGTTCATAACTCACAAATAAATTATAATAATGCAGAATATAATGCATTCATAATGCATAATTCATAATTATAATAGATTATAATAGATGTAATTTTTAAACATTTTAATTCATTTTGTTGGTTGGTTTTTTAAAAATTAAAAAAATACTGATGATGACATCATTGGAGTTATGAGTTTTTAAAAAAAAAAAACACGTTTTTGTTTTTGATGATAACTAAAGAACCGTGACAGATAGGAAATTAATCTTTTTTAGAAAATATAGGTATTTTAATTCTCTTTCGAATGCCATCCACCCCATTCAGATACATAGAGCCATTCTCGAGAAATAACGATTTTAAAAAATGTCAAAAAATTTTTAACCTCAAATATCTCTGAAATTTATGGACCAATCATTTTGCCCAAAGAACTCGACCGAGAACTATAAAAATTCTACCTCTAAAAGGAATTTTGAAGCCATTAAGTCAATTTTACTCTTGTAATCGTTGGACATACGAAACTGATTTTTTTCATTTTTCAATTTTTTACTCAAAATCTAGCCTACAGAATGTATCCAAATTTTAACAGATTATAGCTATTTACATTCTGTATTATCATGATTTTTCTCAAAAAAATTGACCGTTAAGTTTAGGAGTTATAAGCTTCCAAAAAAAAAAACATGTTTTTGTTAATAACAAAAGAACCGTGATAGCTATAAACTTTTTTTTTTTTTTTTTTTTTTTTAGAAAATATAGGTATTTTAATTCTCTTTCGAACGCTACCCATCAGATTCGAATAACTCGATCCTATCATTAAAAACAAGTTTTGAGAAAATCGAAAATTTGAAAAAAAAAAAAAAAAAAAACAAAAACGCATCGCCCCATTAAAAAAAAAGATTTTTGACCCGCCAATACGCCAAAAAAAAAAAACAAAAAAAATCAGACCTGTCCGGTCAAAATCGACCGACAAGGAAGGGTATCGAAGCCGAACTCACCGATTTCAAAAATTTCGATATATGTTGTAGATCATGAAAAAATATGAGACACGTGTTTTTTCTTATCTGCGGAAAAACATATTTAGGGGGTGAAAACCACCCCTAAAGATAACCCCCAAAAACGGTTTTTTAAATATATCTCGGCTTCTACTGCGTATTTCAGAGTAAAACAAAATAGAAATTACTTCTTATAAAAAAACAAAGATAATTTAAGCAATGTTGACCCTAAGGGTTGCAACCCTTATTTTTTATTTTCAAAAAGCTAATTTTTTGATCATGTATATTAAAAATAAAAAATAAGGGTGGCAACCCTTAGGGTCAAAATTGCCTCAGTTATCTTTGTTTTTTTATAAGAAGTAATTTCTATTTTGTTTTACTCTGAAATACACAGTAGAAGCCGAGATATATTTAAAAAACCGTTTTTGGGGGTTATCTTTAGGGGTGGTTTTCACCCCCTAAATATGTTTTTCCGCAGATAAGAAAAAACACGTGTCTCATATTTTTTCATGACCTACAACATATATCGAAATTTTTGAAATCGGTGAGTTCCGATTCGATACCCTTCCTTGCGAGTAGAAACTGAGATCCAGGCGTACACATACACACACACGCACACACACATCCATACAGACATTTTTCAAAAACCATGTATTTTGATTACTAACACCTCGGAACACAATTATAACATGTTTTTACAACAACTCAAAAATTTACTATCACAAAGCTTCCTCTAGGAGGAAGCAAAATGCGTGTAGGCGAAATACGTAAATTGATTTGAACAATCGAAAATAGAGATAAATAGAGATGTTTATTATTATTATTATAGTATAATAATACTAGAGATCTTTAATATTTTTTAAATATGTAGCGCCATCCATGTTAAAATCTATTAGGATTTTCCACAGATGGCGCTTGTGTCATATTTCATCAATAGTATGTACTTCCTACTTTAGCAACCTATGGGTCGGTCATATCGCAGAAATAAGTTTGACACCCCCTTAAGTAGTATACTGAAACTATTTTTTGTTCGATTAAGATATTGGAAATATTATCATTTGCGAATATCATATTTAAATTATTGTTGTTTTTTTTAATAAACTATTTAAAAGATTATACTAAAATTATTGTTGTTTTAAATAAACTATTTAAAATATTATACTAAAATTATTGTTGTTTTCAATAAACTATTTAAAATATTATTGTTGTATTGAAAACTTTTTTTTCGGTTTTAAATAATATATTTAACAGATTATTATTTTTAAATATTATTTAAAAAAAAAGAAAAAAAAGGATTCTGATTATTTTCGAATATTGTATTTAAGCGGTGATCACTTTCATATAGTGTATTTAAATTATAGTTGCCATCGAATATTATATTCAATTTGGTTTTCTTCTAACGTATTCTCAAAAATATCTTTGCTTTCAAATATATTAGTTAAGAGTAGGTTGCTTTAAATTAGTTCGTTTTAAAGAGTCATTAGTAAAAATAAATTGGGATAGAAAACATTGTAGTGTTTGACTGCCAAATATTAACCGCAATAATTAAATTTGGAAACCTTGTTATTCATTGATTATTTGGTATTGTTCGGAATAGTAGAAGTTTTTTTGCTGGCTTTGTAAAAAGAACCTACTAGTATTTTTTCCAACACTATAGCTTAATTGTACCTTTGCCAAAGGTTTTTTTTGTACGTCATCAGCAGCGCTTTTGGAGTATTGTGGCGTTTTAGCGGAGATAGTAACGAAACAATTCGGATTTATTTTCTGTCGTTATTGTTGTCGGAACAAGAAAATTAAGTGACGATAATTTTCTTCTTCTTTAGCGTGCTGCACCCATTGAAGTCTAGTTCTTTTAATTAGATATAGTCAGTAGTTGTGGAGGAGGTGAGCGATCAGAAGTAACAAAGATATTGTTGTGATTACTTTGTGATTTAACTGATTTTTTTTCTTCCGTTGTTTTTTTCTTCCCTTTTACTCGGTTTTCATTCAATCTCCTTGGATTTTTTTTGCCGAGAAAGTGCTTTGCCATTTTTTTTTTGCTATTTTAACTTTCGCTTAACTATAATTTATTCTTCGTCCTTTTCTTCTTTTATTTTGTTTTTTTTTCGTTCTCTTTTTTCACATCTCGAATTAACGAGTGCCTAATTTGGCTTCCCGAGAAAAATATCAATCGGCTTCCTGAGTATAGTTCGCTTGAAGTGAGATTCATTTCGCCGGTTAGATTAGAATTTTCGTTTCTTTTTTCTCTCTCTTTAGGAAGAAATAGAAAACAATAGTAAAACCTCTAATAGGTATCCCGTAGTTGAAATGGCTTCGAATATCGAGAGAGATAATCGGCCGGAGATAGTAGCCGAGAGGGTTCGGTTAGAATCGGTTTTCCGATCCTATGATTGGGAAAGAATGTTCCATACGCTGAAGGCTAGTTGGTTAAGTAGAGAAGGAAGTATGCCGGATCTGGTCGATCGTTTGGTGAGATTTGACTTGCGTCGAACTTTTGAGGATAGAGATCCCTGGAATATCATACAGGATAACGACCCATTGAGGGGATCACTAGTGCCGGAACTAGAGCATGATGAATCTTTCATGGACGAGACTACGGTGACCAGACATGGAGAGGTCAAGGAGGGGGGAGATCCGGCATCCAACTCAACAGTGAAAGAAATATCGGATCACGCGTCGTTCTCACACCCGTCAGTAGCAGAAACGTCGAGACGTTTTTCGAATCTTGATACATCATTCCAGAGAGAAAGTCGGACATGCACTTTATTGCAAAAGTAACAGGTTAGTTTCTCTGGGGAGTATAAAGAAGACATCGAAGAATTTATAGAAAGGATTAAGGAAAGTCAACATTCATTAAGTGTAACGGATAGTGAAATTTTGAAATTAATTCCGTCGATTGTCTAGAACAGCCCGTTTCTGGACTAGACCGTTGAGTAAGAATTGGAATTCGACTTCAGATTACTTCGCAGCTCTTCGTTTACAATATGGGGTCACGGACTTCCAAGGCCGCCGAGAGGAAGAAATCAGGTCGAGGACTTAAGGACCAGAAGTAACTTCGTCTTTCATTTCGAATTTGAGATTGTTGTTAGATAAAGTAGTGCTGAAAATGACTTTGGAGGCACAGCTCGAGAGGACATATTGAAACTTGCATCCCTTGCCATATCGCTTCATATTCAGAGACCAGTTCAAAACATTTGAAGAACTACAGATCTTGGGATAAAGAGAGGAGTTACGGCGAGAAAAGGAGAAAAATTATCATCCCATACCACTTCCTGAATGAAGCGAACGAAGGCAGCGGTTATAAACACAACGGAAATGGAAGTCGAACAAAACGTGGCTGCTGTAAAAGAAGTTCCCAAAGATTACCGAATACCGAAACGACAAGGGAGAAATGTAACACCCCCAAGTGGCACAACACCGAGAGCGAAGCCAGTTCAGCAAAACAGCAAGGCACAGGAGACTAAGAAAGTGTCAATGAGAGCGCGCCAACCAGCGCCAGCTGACAACAATTCATTCGCCCCCCAAATGCCGATGAGAAATAACACGGCAGCCGACAAATGCTGGGTATATCAAAAACAAGGACACTAGGCGAGAGACTGCAAAGAAAGGCGGGGGATCCTATGCTACAGATGCGGGTACCCAGGAGTTGTTGCAACGTGTCCGAACTGCAGCAACGCAGCTAAAGAGACAGCAGAAGGAAACAAGAAACTCATCGTTGAATAGTAGTACGTTAGCCTCAGTGGAATCTCCGATTCAATCGGATAAAATTTTAAATTCACTCAAAAACTTCTGGAAAAATTTATAAATATTCTTTAGATGATTCCAAGCACTTTTTGTTCTATAACTTTTTTTCGTAAAGCTGATGCTTTTCAATACAGAAATTATCAAAGTATTTATTACGTAATGGATAATAAGTTACAATGGTTTGAAGACAGGGCATAATCGTCATTTCATTACTGCAAATTATACAACGTTGTATGCTTCATATAAAAATACCCAAAATAGAAAACAACATTCTAAAAAGAAAAAAAAATTAAAAAATAATAAAAAAAAAAAAATAAAAATAAAAAAAAAAACAAAAAAACAAAAAAAAAACAAAAAAAAACGGTTCTCTGTTATCGTCTACCTCCTCGTGATGAGAATTGGGCAACGCTGTATCATATTATATACGTATAGTGGCAAAGTGACGATTATACTGTTATCAAACCGAAAAATACTTTGATAATTTTTTTATTGAGCTTTACGAAAAAAGTTATAGAACAAAAAGTGCTCAGAATCATCTAAAGAATATTTATAAATTTTTCTAGGAGTTTTTGAGTGCATTTCAAATTTTTCAAAATGGCCTATTTTTGAAAAATTCTAAAATCGCTCAAAAATTTTTGAAAAAATTCACACATGTTTTTTGGATGATTCTAAACATTTTTTGTTCTATAACTTTTTTTCGTAAGGTTCGAAGTTGTCAAGAAAAAAATCATGAAGTTTAAGGTCATGCTGTTTCAAAAAAACCGCCATTTTGGAAAATCTAAGGGGGGAAAAAAAAGTTCTCAGCCAGGGTTTTGAAAACCTCAGACATCGAGGACGCGATTTCTGGCAATAATTTGCTTATTTGAATTCAGCAACGTTAGTAAAAATTAATTTAAAAAAAAAAAAAAAACGTTAAAAATTCGTGACTTTTTTTTTTTAAATGCAAAAAAAATAATGATTTTGATTTTTTTTTACAAAATAAGTGCCAGATTCTGAAAGAGCATCCCCGAAAACCCCTTATATAGGATTTTGAACAAAAATGG
This sequence comes from Torymus aiolomorphi, assembly GCA_036365515.1. Classification (NCBI taxonomy): domain Eukaryota; kingdom Metazoa; phylum Arthropoda; class Insecta; order Hymenoptera; family Torymidae; genus Torymus; species Torymus aiolomorphi. The sequence continues at coordinate 151,133,603 of CM070875.1, read as the reverse complement.
ATTTGTTTTTCTAACAGCACAGTGGGCACGAAGTTTCATGTCCAAATTTAGCGTTTTGCGCATTAATTGGTTAATTACCCATGCACTTTTGTACATCGTTGATGCATTTTTCTTATAATATTAAAATAAATTTTCCATAAGGTGCCACTTCATTAAGCCGAGCCCAAGTTTTTGCATCTCCATCAGACAGAAGTGTTAAATACCATTTTTTCGAACCAAGCGACTCCAAATGTTCACAGCAGCCTGAACTTCCATACTACCAGAAGCACCCTCATACTTGGCATTACACTCTTGACTACCCCTGTAAGCTTCAAACCAAAAGTTATAGTCTGGATATCATTGGTAGATTCTACAGCTTTTCGGTTCACCACAAATACTGCTTGTCTATTATTTGTAGATTCCATTCGCGCACTTGTAAAATTTTCAGTTTCACAATTTTTACAGTATAACACTAGTTTTACAGACAACCCGTTTCTCTCAGTTATCGAAGCACTGTCACACTTTCTAGAACAAGTACTACAAATTGTTTCTTTTAGAAATTACAAAAGAAACTTGTGTGAACCAGAATGAATTCATCACTTTCACTTATATCAACAAGGCTGTTTAGTTTTGTTTTCATCGCTGTCTTTTCAGGGCCTACTGCTATCAATTTTTTCGTTTATCCATCATCATTTGCATTTGTTTTTTCTTTTTTTTGAGAAACATATTTGTTTCTTGGCACATGCCACTTACTGGATGAAATGTGCATTTTCAAAACAAACTTGAATATTTACATGAAGCAAACACTTTTTAATACTGATTTTAATACTGACTGCACAGAAAGGAACGGAATAGATACAGAAAGTAACATAGGTTACTATATCTATATATGTATATGAGGAACAACACTTGTATCTTATGTATATAGATATAGGACCCATGTACTATACCTGTGCCCTGTTCCTTATTGCCTGTAACGAACGGGCCGTAGTCGATAAGACGGTCGATATAGATGGCTCGATTCAAATGGAGTTTATTATAACAGCTGGACGATTTATTTATAAAATTATATGAGCAAACTAAGTTTAAATATCAAAATTGAATAGTAATTGTGTAGTTTCAAAGGGAAATTAGCGACGTAGAGTGGTATAATTGTACATGAACTGAATTTGTGAAAAAGAGAAACGTATTATAAAAAATGGAAAAAAACGATAAATTGTGTTTTTAACGATAAATATTAAAATAAATAAAATTAAATAATGATATGAAAATTACGACATTAGGAGTAGGTTTTCGGGTAGGAAAATGGATAAAAACTAGTGTAAAACGATAAAAAAAACCGATTTTTTGGCCAAAAATCGGTACCTTCTTCCTTAACTATGACCTTCCCTAAGGGCTGCAGAACCTTGACGAGTATCGCGTTGTTGGATTTAGGTGCGTGACCTGGTAGGGAGGCTTAGACTGTGTAGGACTCGGATTCTGAAACTCGTGTCCTGTATGAATGAGGCGACCTCGGTAGAGGTCAGTCGAGGCGATTGGGAGGCCGTATCGAGGGATACCAGTCCAAGTGGATGTAGGGGGCAGCCCCCCGGGACAAGACCGCCTCGGCCGAATCCGAGGGAGGGCAGCAGCCCTCTCAGCCGACCAAGAAGCAGCTCTCCAGTCGTGGCTGTGGAGGTTCAGTCTGGCTGGGTGCATCAAATCACCAACGGGCATCGGGGTGGCGGTCCCGTTTCACACGAATGTACACTCTCCATACACACCAAGACACACACATACTGCAGGTTACCTAACTCTGCGAACGGACGGGTGGCGAGGGCACTGAAGGGCGCTATTTTCGGGGCAAGGGCGAGGGTACAGCCTAAAACTGGGGATGACACTCCCAGGCCGCCGGATGCAAAAACGGTGCTAGTCAACTTCACGAGTAAGTATAAAGTAAAGCCGCTAGGGGAAATTCGGTTGTTTGGGGAGAGCTGGTCGATCTCAAAACAGGCGAAGTATTTGGGAGCCATTTTTGACTCGAAACTGAATTGGGCGTAGTACCTGGAAGCGGTTAAAAGGAGGTTCATAGTCTCCTACTGGGCGTGTAAGAGGGTCTTTGGCTTCACGTGGGGCCTCAGGCCGCATATGATCCTGTGGCTCTTTACCGCTGTGCTGCGCCCCAGGTTGCTTCATGGGGCTATAACTTGGACAACCAGGTGTGAGCGAAAGGAAGGAACTAGGATACTGGACTCGATCCAGAACCTGATGCTCAGGGGCATCACAGGAATACGTGCTTCAGTACCCCTGAGAGCCAAGGAGAGGCTGCTTGGAATTCCGCCTTTGAGGCTGGTGGTCAAGGCGGAGGCCTGCAGAGCAGAAACACGAGTCTTAAGTGACCTGAGAAGATGGCAACATTGGGACGGGAAGTTGGTGGATGTCGTGGGAAAGGATCTAATAACGTTTGGTAGGGATAGGACACCTAAAAAGTTTGCCTTTGGCAGAAACTTTGAGGTGACCATTCCTGTAAGGACAGATTGCGTAGAGGATGTCCGCAACCAGGAGGACCTGGCCTGGCACATGGATGGCTCTAAGAGTGAGGTAGGTACTGGGGTGGTGGCATGGCTAAAGGGAAGCACGACTAAGCTTGTTGTTTGGCTGGACTCGCCTGCCATCGTTTTTCAGACTGAGGTAAGAGCAATAAGGGAATGCGCAGCAACCATGATCTCGAACGGGTTAGAGGGGAAGCGGATCACCATCTGCTCGGATAGCCAAGCGGCACTTCGGGCGGTGGGGGCTGCGGAGTTTCGCTCGGAAGAGGCAGGGTAGCATTAGATAGGCTATCCTCCGTGAACAGGGTCACTTTGTATTGGGTACTAGGGCACGCGAGAGTAATCGATAAAGAAAAGGCGGAACGATTGGCAAAAAGGGGCGCGACTCGATGCCGAGCGCTGTACCGCAGGGTATCAATGGCAGAGAGTGTGTTGAAAAGGGCACTTGACAGTTGGACAACTGCGAAGGTGGCAGAGAAATGGCAGCGCTTGACGAACTGCAGACAGGCCAGGCACCTCTTGGGGGAAGAGGCTCCAACCGCTTGGAGTAAGGAGATCCTAAGTCTCCGCAGGAGAAGCATCAAAGCAGCGGTAGAATGGTTGTCAGGCCACTGTAAGGTCGGACACCACCTATACAGGTTAGGTCTTGTGAATACGGATCGGTGCAGAAGATGCGGGTAAGAGGAGGAGACCTCAGCTCACCTTCTGTGTCGCTGCCCAGCGATGGTAGTAATCAGACGGAGGGTTTGCGGACTCTTCTTCTTGGAACCACACGATCTTAGGGAGCTTGATCTAGCATCGATATGCAAAGCAATCGTACTGATCAAGGCAAAGGTAGGTAGTGGGTGATAAACCAGGGGTAAAGCACAATGGGCCTCGGCCTGAGTGCCAGGAAACAAGTCCCCGAAAGGGACTGCTGACCGTCCCCGCTATTACTGTGACTATGACTTCCTTAACTATGACATTATATTAGGAATGGACTTATGGAGCGCCTGCAAATGCGAATCCATTTCGAAGATCGAACTTGGTACACTTCAAAAGGTATCGTTCACTTCTGATATCCCAAAAACCAGGACCCTAGTACAGTTTACGCAGTAGCAGCTATTGATGAGGTGGCCGAGCTATCTCAAGGGAAGAGAATACTTTTACGTACCAAGCTGGACCCACTTCTCGAAACTTCGGGCGAAGGCACATCCGACGCACGAGTAATGCCCCATAAAATTCATGTGCAGGGTCACCCCCCAATAAAACAGAAAGCTAGATGCATTTCGCCAAAGCTTTTAGCAGAAACTCATGCAGAAATAGATCGGTTGTTAGCAGAGAGTATAGTAGAATCCTCTGAATGTCCGTGGAGCATTTGTCCAGTCATTGTACCAAAAAAAGACGGGCCCATTCGGTTTTGCATTGATTATCGTGCGCTTAATAAAATCACTAAGGAAGATGCCTACCCTCTTCCTCATATGGATAGCTACTATGAAATACAAAATATCTATCAAAAATCGACTTGAGACAAGCCTATCATCAAGTAAGGAGATTACAGCATTCGCGATACCAGGCAAACATCTTTTTCAGTTTACTCGCCTTGCTTATGGATTAACCAATGGCCTAACGAGTTCCCAAAGGGCAATGGATAATATTTTCGGGACAGAATGGCAATCTCAAGTTTTTGTATACATGGAGGATATCATTATCGCCACGGATACTTTTGAAAAACATTTAGATTTATTAGTAAAGGTCCTCCCGAAGCTAAAAGAAGTAGGGTTGCAGGTGAACAGTGATAAATGTAGTTTATGTTGTTCTGAAATCCGATATCTAGGCTTTGTCGTAAATAAAGAGGGGTTGAAGACAGATTCGGACCAAATAGCGCCAATTTTGAATTTTCCACACCCTAAAATTTCAAGACAACTACGTAGTTTTTTAGGGATGGTGAAAAGCCCCTTAAACGATCTTCTTAAGAAGAATGTTCGTTGGACTTGGGAGGAGGGGAGGGTGGGGGGCAGCAGAAGGAATTTGATACATTACGCCTTCTGCTTAAGCAAGCTCCCGTATTCGCGCGACCGGATTTAAATTTACAGTTTACACTACAAACTGACGCGAGCAATCAGCAATTAGGAGCCGTGCTCAGTCAAGAGTTCGTGGATGGGGAACATCCTATCGTGTACGCCAGTAGTTCCTTAACAAGGGCAGAAAGGAAGTATACAGTTACAGAGAAAGAATGCTTAGCAGTACTGCTGGCAGTAGAAAAGTTTAGGGGTTATTTGTTAGGAGAAGAATTCACGGTCATAATAGACCATGGCAGTCTTCTGTGGCTCCATAATTTGAAAGATCCAACCGGACGCTTGGCTAGATGGACTACCGCCCTCCAAGCGTACAAAATTAAAATTGTTCATCAAAAAGGGGCCCTACACAAAGCCCGTGATGCATTATCCCGAGCCTTTGACGAGAAAGTAGATGAAATAGCCGTCAAAGGAGTAGTTGACCCGGAGAATGGTATTCGCGTCATTTTAGTTCAGTAGAAAAAGACCCATCCAAATACCCTGACTGAAAAACCGAGAATAATCTCTTATATAAACATTGCCCTAATCAGTTCTTCGATGATACAACCGCTGATTTGAATAGGTGGAAGTTAGTTGTCCCGGAAGCAAACAGAGAACGAGTCCTGTTCGAATATCATAACCCTCCTCATACCGACCACCTTGGTGCCGAAAAGACTTGCTGTTGGGTCGAATAAACTTACTTTTGGCCGTCGATAAGTAAGGATGTAGCTAGGTATGTGAAACAATGCTTGGATTGCCAGTTGCATAAAGTATCACAAGAAGCTCCATCAGGCTTAATGGGAAAGCGCGAGATCGAAAGTCCATGGCCTGTTGTTGCGTCGGATGTCATGGGACCCTTCGTACCCAGTAAGTTACAATATCGATATGTCTTAGTTTTTCAGGACCTGTTTACTAAGTTTGTGGAAGACGGGCCTCTCCGTAGAGAAACGCGCAACTAATTTCGAAAGCTTTTGATGAATTAGTCGTATTTAGGTGGGATTGCGCAAAATATTTAGTTACAGATAATGGAGCGGAGTTTTCAAATAATTTGATGTTGTCGCGGTTAAATGAATTGGGGGTTATTCAGAGCACCATCGCTCGATATCATGCTCAATATTCGTGAAGGAGAACCACCGTAGTTGGACCATCCATCTCCACACGAATTCGCGTATGCAATTAACACTACGGTGCTTTCGATGACGCGGTTGACTCACGCCTTTATAAATTTTGGAAGAAACCCCCGCCCCATTCTGAATCTGTGTCAGCAGCAGAAGAACGATGATGTGGTCGGAATAAGTGATTCGAAAGTGTGGGGGATCGACTGAAACGTCTCCCAATCACATACAGTCTGGTCCAGAAACAGTTACAGGTTGCTAATGAAAAGCAAGCAAAATACTATAACAAAAATCGTCGTGATCTCTCGTTTGTAGTCGGTGACTTAGTAGTACGTAAAAACCACGTTCTGTCAGCAGCGACCTAGAACTTCGCGGCCAAATTGGCACCGATATTCACTGGACCGTGTATAGTTCAGAAGGTATTGTCACCAGTTGTATATTAGTTGGGAGACGTCGATAGGCACCGCATTTCAAAGGTGCATATCTCAGATTTGAAACCCTTCTTACAAAGAGATGCTAAAGCCCTGATATCCTCCACTGATCCAGATACTTCCTCACCCACGAGTCATCATCATAATCGGAAGAGGAAGAGGCCGAGGAAAACCAACCAGCCAACCTCTGCGTCGCCCGGGCTAGGCCGCTACTATCACCTCCGGCAACCCCCTGAACTTTTACTTGCCTTGTTTGCTTAAACTTTATACAGCATTTGTCTATAATACGAGAAGCTCTCGTATTATTATCTGTACCACTTTGCTTGCGCGCTCAAGGATACACGTTCACTTCATATTTTGCTACCAACTTTACTTGCGAGTGGGTTGGTACAAAGACTCTAAGAGTCATTCCAATTTATTTCTTCTCGCTGACAAAGCCTGACAATATAAAGTGGTTGAATCCTCAACAAATGTTTTTATGGAATTTAAAAACTAACAAGAATTTTTCTGATTTTTCATCAAAATGGAGTGTTTTTTCTAAGACATCCAAAAACATTTGATCACTTGGTGAGTAAGAAATATATTGTTGATTGGACGATATGTAGAAGTTCTACAAAAGTCAAAAGTTTGTGAGGTATAAGCATATAAGCATCCCCTAAGGGGTTTATGAAGCCCGATCCTATAGAAGGAAAATCTAGTTCGGGATTCATAAATCATTTTTAATAAATGTATATGATAATATTTAAGTTATATATTGTAACGCTCACTTTTGAGCCTTAAAATTAGTTTAAGGAAACTACAGGAAAAACCCCAGCTGCGGCTGTTAAGGGCTCTTTTCTAGCTAAGTATCCAGAACAGAAATAAAACCTACATTTAACTTGAAAGAAATGCTTGGCAGAAAAGAGCCCAAGCAACCCATGCAATACTCTATTTTTCACTATCACCTGTACATTAAACTTGAAACGAAGACAGCACTATTGTAGAGGAGAACTGCGAGCTCCTAGTGCTGCGCTCATGCCCTGCTCCAGATAAAGATGACGTAGCTCCTGCCATCCCTGAAAATATATTATCCTGCTGCGATGCGAGTGGGTTGGGCTCACCCTCCTCTTGATCTCTCCTTTATATGAGGAGGCGCCAGCCTTGAAGTAACCTGCAAGATAAAAACATAGATAAGGAGGACAATAGGTAATGTCGAAACAAGCCATGCAGTATAAGGAAAACTTAAGATGAAAATACATTAGAAATCAAAGTAAGTGGCGCAGGAGAGTAGTTGCCTCGCTGTCGACTCTGCTTCTGCTTCCCTGCTGCACAGACCTGCAAATAAACAATAATATTTGCATAACACAGGATAATTAGGAACAGAACTTACCTTGTATGTCGTGAAAAGATGAGAACGGATACTGAGACCCAAGGGAAAGGTGAAGCTGCACCACAGAAATATAATCTCAAGTGAACAGCTAAGCCTGCAGAGACTGTTGCATCATATTAGTCCTCACTGCTCGTCTACTTGTGACCTGCAACAAAACAAGATGGGAAAACAAGTGACAGAACAGGAAAATATGAGTCTAGACTACTGATCCTATTTGGATGTACTTGTACTCTTGTCTGGGTGAAGCAGAAGAACCTAATCTCCTCCAGTGAGTTGCTATGTGCCCGTAGATGTGGGGAGAACAGCTGTTGAAAACCCCGCACACCTCGTGAAAGATACAGCCACCTCTCCTTTGTCGTTGCACCAGCAGCTTCCTCGTGAAATCACCGGGTCGTCGTTGTGCAGAAGAACACCGGGGCATGCGCATATATAAACAACAGTTTACGCGCTGCCGTCACATGTGTTGAGGGAGAGTGTGAGAGAGAGAGAGAGAGTCTAGTACCCGTAAAAGAACGAGTGGTAGCGCTCGCTCTCTGGAACTTGAGGGCGCTTTCGGTTGTCGGTGTGTTGTGCTCGGCCACTCCATTGTAGATTGCAGCACGCGCTAGTTGCTACCTTCTCGCAACATAGTATTTTACCGTGTACACGCTATCTATTCAGTACTGTGAGATTTCGCCGTGTCGAGCGTCGTTGAAGAAACTTGCTACGGAGCCGCCGCTAGCGTCGCCCCAGCGCTCGTGGCACAGCAGCAGCCAGCCGACACAGCGTCACCTACGCAGCCTACGCTGCGCTTGATCTTCCGCATCGCTGACAGCACTGCTACTTGCTGCCCAGCACCACCGCAGCCTTCAAGCCACGCTGGCTCCGTTTTGTCTGCGCACTCGCCCCAGCTTCGAGCTGGTAAGTCTTTGTAGACAGCGGCCACTACGTATTCGCGGCTCTCTCTCACGTCGTGCGCACCGACTCTAGTCGTCACCTAGAGCCGGACAATCGTTGTACACCGCGTCGTTGAATACCGTGTCGAAATCGTGTCAAAATCATGTCGAAACCGTGCAAAACCGCGTCGAAATCATACCGAAACTCTTACTCGCGAGCTCGCGCTTGAATTCGCATCCCGCTCTACCGTAACAGCTGAGACATTACGTCATGTCATGATCAGCTCGAACAGACCTTATTGTAATTAGTTACAAAGCTGAGAACGTCCCAGTTGGCGCTCAACTGTATATATAATTATAGTTGCAAATATATATTTTAGATAAATGTAAAAGTGTTAACGTTATCTGCCGTGAGTAGTCATTTAAAGACCCCAGACATTTCCCTTGCGCTCTCATAAATTGAACGTATATATATTTGCATGCTTAATAATATTCTGATAATCATCATCGTTGGAGAAATCTGCAATGACGCTGTACGTGGATAAATCGTAATTACACCGTTATAATAAAATCATATTACTTTTTGCCCGTGATGTACATAATTGTAATGATGATATATAACTTTTTGTTCTATTAAATATCATATTTGTCATCCATCCATTTACAAATGAATTTATTTTAAAATATATATTAACCTTTAGACGGCCGGGATTTGAGATTTAAAAGCACCCTTTAAGAGTGCCCAAATTAGTGTCTGGTATCATGTATCAACTATATACAAGTTCATATCACAGGGCCAGCCGATATATCGGCTTTCCGGTCCTCTAGAGGTTAAAGAATAAAATACCAAGAGAGCGTGAGCAAGCGAGGTTCATGTGGCAAGTAAGATATTAATACACAATCTGAAGGAGAAATAAAAATATTACTAAAAATATGAATCTTTTGCAATTTCCATCTATTTAATGGAACTTTAAACTATCGAAACACCTGCCATTGCATTCTTTATCACATTTGACAATGGATATAGTAAACTGAATGAGTATTTAGTCAGGAAAAAGTTCGGGAGAACTTTTGGGGCCCAAAAACGAGACGAAATAATTAAAAATTTATTATATTTTTTGAAGAACACACCTGTTGGTCAATTTCTTTGCAAACAAATTTGGATTATGTTATAAACGCACATCCTACCAGGGTGACCCTTAGAGCATGCAGAGATTAAGATTTGTTATATTTATCGATTTTTCAAGATAATTAAAAGGAAACCCAGACACTAAAAATATGAGTAGAAAACCTTTTATACACGATTTATACACTAAAATGTGTTCAAAAAATTCAACTTAAAAGTTGCAAGTATGAAATTAAGATCCAAGAAATGCGTTTTTTTGTTGTTCACAGTGTGACAGCAGGGAAGGGCCGACCGAATTCTCTTTTTTGATATACCTTTACTAAAAGATACATTCTAATATACCAACAACATACTATAGATACAAATGAATAGTATGTTTTCAGTTTCAAGAGGGATGCTAAAATTTACTTATTTATTAAGTTCCTTAGTGACGGGCAAAAAGCGATTGGACGCCAAGAATACTATCTATAATATGAACTAGAAAGGAAAAAAAGAAGACATTGTTCCGATGTTTTTATAAAAGGATATCATTCTTGCTGCTTCAGCTTCCCCTTCAGCTTGTACAATTTTTTGTTGTCTTTCTTGTTTAGCTCTTTCAACCACGAAAGCAGCTCTTTGCGCTTCTTGTTGAGCCACTTGTTTTGCTTCTACAGCTGCTGTATATTCTTTGCCAAAACTTAATTCAGTTATAGAAACGTCGTCCAAAATTATATTAAAATCTCGAGCTCGTTCTGTTAATTCTTTTCTAACCATCATAGAAACTTGTTGACGTTGGGTTATCAGTTGCGAAGCGTTAAATTTGGCAACAACAGATTTTAGAACTTCGTTACAAATACTAGGTAATACCTTAAAATGAAATTATTAAATTAAGTACAGTATACATAACAAAATACAAAAGTCATACAATAAATAATTATGTAAATTTAAAGAATCACATATTTTTGTTTATATAAAATATTTCGTAGAATAGTTTAAATTGAATTTTGATGTGAGTAACCTATAAAATCTTAAATAAGTTGCGTCTTTTCGTCGCATTATGGGGCCCACAATCAACCGCTAAAACCAAGCGATTGGGGGGAGAGGCATGATTTTTAAAATTTATAATTTCATAAGATTAAACTCTATAAGATGATTTATAAAAATTAATTTTAAATAACATGCTATTGAAAATTCAAATGGAATGTTAGAATAGCAGTGAAAAAGGTAAGAAAACAAATTTCATACAAGTATTAATCCTTTTCATGAAAAGTACAATATCTTAGATATGGAATATAACAAGATCACTATTAGTGTATCTCATCGGCTGGGAGGAAAAAGGATCCAACTGGACAAAGCGCTAACAAAGATTGTATCAAGTTTTTGCTAAAAAAGGTTCTATATCGGTGGAGTGCTAAGAAAGATTCTAACTCAAGTTTTCGCTAAACAAAGTCCTAACTTCTTTTTTGTGTCGAAAACATAACTATACATAAATCGTAGGAACAAATCAAAATACATAAAAGTGGGGGCTGCCGATTCCTGAATACCTTTTCGATGCTCAACTTTAAACAGTAATAACTTTTGAAAGAATTGACATTTTTTAATTCTAATAAAAGTAAATCAAAGCCCTTTCTTTCTAGTTTCATTATCTTTTGTAAAACTTTGTGGGAGACATTCCTGGGTAAGGTTTGAGAAAGAGGGCTTTTTTGTCATTTTCTTGCAAAATTTGATTTAAAAAAAAAATTGTGACAAACGCGTTTTTAATTAAGGGGCCGGAAAAAGAAAGGGGATATAATATGTATTAACTGAATGGACTATGTCCCCTTTCTCTTTCCAGGCCTTCAATTGTACACGCTTTTTGTGGTGTACTTCGTGATATCAACAAGAAGAAAATGTGTCCAAAAGGGTACACGGCCTTTTTACCGAATGCCTCTTGCTCGAATGATTTTGGATCATAATTGCCATAGCAATCGCAGCTATTATGTCGCGCGACATTCAAACTGCTTAACGTTAAGGTTCCCGCGGCCCTTCTGTGCGCACCCTCGCGCTTCCGCTGACGATGCGTCCTGGTGAAGGAGGTCCGGGAAAAGAGAAACGGAGAGGCGCAACAAAAGACAAACTCGACGAGTCCGAAAGTACAATTTGCTGACTTTTTTGATTGCGTGATTAATATTTACAGCGCTGGACCAGTGCGCGTGCCCGCGTAAAGTACGTGCTACTCAGAATGCTTTCTGCACTCACCAGAGCTGTAGCGTGTGATCTGGCTGGGGGACGCAGCTTATGGCTGAAGCGTGCGTCTCGGTGAGCTGCTGCCGGCGGAAAGAGGATGAGGCAGGTCCTGCCGGGAGCGCAAACACCTCTCGTGGCTCGAGGCGATGCTTGCGCGGCTTGCGCTCTCTCTCGGGCAAATATGGCGGCGAAGATGCTGGCGCTGGCCGTGAGTTGCGCGAAGCCAGGTGCGCAGGCGCCACAGCTACTCCTTCCTAGTGGCTGACTGGTGGCGAGGCTGGACGGGCTCTGGACGGTTGCGAATCGGTGCTGGCTCTGAACGATGGCGTTTCTGGTACCTGAAACAGAACTGTTGGTCTCGAAGGGCAAGGGGCCTGAGTAGCAGGTGCAGAGTGGTCCAAATTAAGGAAAAAAAAAACGGAAAAAATTCGTGCTTCAACTGGATTTTCGCCCAAAAAATATGAAAAAAATATCAGAGGATAGCTAATGCAATTTTGGATTGAAATCCAGTGCACAAGAAGACGTTTGAACCTCCTACAAATACCGAGAGTTGTAAAATGAGGGAAAAAATGAGGTATCATGGATTTTTTATAAATGATTTCTATTATATCTCTGAAACTAATGATACTACTGAAATAGAAATTAAAAAGCTTTCAAATCATATGTCTAAAATGTTTTCTTGCATTTTTTTCGCTTGTATGCTGATCAAACAAAAGTTTAATTTAAAAATTTTAATTTTCAAAATTTTCAAAATTTTAATTTTGTGTGCTTTTACTAACTTCAATGTAGTTTTTATTTAGTACAATGATTTTATTTAGTACAATGATTTCGTGTACATAACTTAATGATGTGCTGGATAAACTGCATTAATTCCTATTTCTTTAAAAATGCATTCATTCCTATTTCAGTAGTATTATTAGTTTCGGAGATATAATAGAAACCATTTATAAAAAATCCATGATACATCATTTTTTCGCTCATTTTACAACTCTCGGTATTTTTAGGAGGTTCTAACGTCTTCTTGTGTACTAGATTTCGATTCAAAATTGCATTAGCTATCCTCTAATATTTATTTCATATTTTTTGGGCGAAAATCCAGTTGAAGCACGAATTTTTTCCGTTTTTTTCTTAATTTGGACCACTGTGAGGCGGGGCGATGAGGTCCTCCGCTGCTACGATGGCTGGCTTCAGTCGGTTTAGCGCGTCTGTGATAACTTCGCCGTTGACCTCAATGACATATCTTCGATCGTCAAGTCGTTGAAGGACGCTGTGCGGCCCCGAGTAGGTAGGCGTGAGTGGTCGCTTGGCAGCGTCAATCTGGTAGAAGACGTGGGTACAGTCGCCGTGGCGGCTGTGGGCGAACTGATTGGCTCTGGTGTGATACACTGTTGGACTTGTCTTTAACTCCCGGAAGTGGTCTCGCATGTGCTCGACGAACGTTTGTGGGTCCACTGGTCGCTGACGATGAAAAATTCACCAGGGATGCGGAAAGTCGTGCCGAAGGGAAGCTCTGACGGCGAGGCTTTGATATCCTCCTTGATCGTGTCGCTGAGATCTTCGCACTCTTCAGACGCGACGGAGTCGTCCACGTGGTCAAGCTGTCGCTCAACGTGCTCGTGCTCGTCGCTCTGCTGCTCGTCGTGGTGCTGCTCGTCGTGCTGTTGCTCTTTGTAGAAAGACTGCTTAGGCGCGCGATTGCGCGGCGTAGAAGAAGGTAGGCTTTCGTGCTCGACGGCGTGTATTTTGTGGAGTCGGGGTCACAAATGTGGTGCCCTTGCGCTTTTGCTGACGATGAGTCCTGGTGAAGGAGGTCAGGGAAAGGAGAAACAGAGAGGCACAACAAAAGAAAACTCGGCGAGTACGAAAGTACAATTTACTGACTTTATTAACGGTATGACTAATATTTACAGCGCTGGTACATTGCGAGTGGCAGCGTAAAGTGCGTACGACGCAGAATGCTTTCTGCAGTCGCCAGAGCTGTAGCGTGTGATCTGGCTGGGGGACACAGCTGATGGCTGAAGCGTGGGTCTCAGTGAGCTGCTGCCGGCGGAAAAAGGAGGAGGCAGGTCCTGTCGCGAACGTGAACACCTCTCGTGGCTCGAGGAGCTGCATGCGCGGCATACGCGCTCTCTGGGGCAAAGATAGCGGCGAAGGTGCGGTCCCGAATCTCGAGAAACGAAATGGCGCATATTGGAGGAACATCGTCATTCTTCGGATTACATAATTTTCTTAAATCATAAATAATTCAACAAACAATTATCGGACATTTTGTTGCTAGTATTTTGCTAGTTTTTTACGCTCCGCCCAAATTTGTTGCTCCAGCCGCTTTTGAGATATCCTGGCGGTGCTACCTTATTACTTAGGGGATTTATCGTGCTATATTAGGGTGGTTCACTTCAATTTTTATATGACAATTAATTAAAATATAATATTATAAGTGCACGTGTATACGATAGGTGAATGCTTTCTAAACTGAAGAAAAGCATTTTAATAAAAAATTATGAATCAAACACGTAGGTATTGTTCATTAAGTAAAAAGTTACTTTTACTTCTTAACAACTTTATATTTTTGATTCGATTTTTATGTATTAAATCTCCTTTCGTTCCTTAAACATTTGTCTACGACCTATTAAGGCTTATATTATGAAATAATACTATTTATCTAGTAAATGAAAATGTTAACAATTTAAGAACAAAAGTCGCGACGTTTACTGTGTACAATTACATGTTGCTTCGTATACATGAATTAATTCATAATATAAGTTTTGATGCGTCGGAGAGAAATGTTTAAATAGCAAAATGAGACGTCAAACATGAAAATGAAATACAAAATAAAAAAACGGTAAAATCGAAAATAACTTTTTTTCCCGTTAAGAAAAGATTCGCCTTTCATATAAGAGTGTACTTACATTATTATATTTAAATTGAATATCTACCGTAACCCAATGTCGGCTGGGACAGAAATTTCGCATTGATTTCAATGCTATGAATTTTCATTAAAACGCTGCAAAATTTTTATATAATGTGTTACTACGGATTTTGAGGTCGCTCTTAGTAGGTATTGATCTTCTTCTAAGTATTGATTTTTAACGATTTTTTCTGAAAAATGCACTTTTTATCGTAAAATTTCTCTTTAAATGATGGATTCTAGATAAACAGAAATACTGAATATTATTAAAAAGTACTTCAATTGTGTCCTAGAGATTTATACTTAAAATATGTGGTTCCGAATTTGTTTGCCAACTAATTTTTACAATATGACGGACATACACTGGTATCGTCATATAGATATTAACGGATCCTTAGGAAGACGGTCAAATAACTCGTAAGTGCATTTTTATGAAAAATTGAGCAGAATTAAGGAGGTTCTATACCCTTAAAAAGGCCTTAAAGAAAAATATTCATATCTTAATTTCGTAAAATATGGTAACGATAGTACGAATACAATATAAAAGAGTATACTTCAAGAAAGTAAGAAAAAATATTTTCAACTTATTTGTGATATCTGAATTGTAGATAATGACCATTAAATAAAATTTCAGTTGGATATAAAAACTTTTTTATTTTTAATTCGATTTTAATAATTCAAAGCTTATTTTATTTATTAAGAATTTATCTACAAATGCACCACATCAAAAATTAAAAAATTTATGTATTTTATTTTTATTTTTTTATTTTATTTTATTAATTAACGGCCATAATCGCCCTTATTACAAAGTATTAACAAATAGTAGTATATAAATAGAGGCTGTATCAGCTTTATACCGGGTGTCCCATTTTAAAACCACCAGGCAAATATCTCGAAAACTAAAGGTGATGGAAAAAAACTTTTAATACAAAAGTTGTAGGGTTCAGAGGGGCCCTCCTGATCGTGACCTTGGTTATGACCTTGAGGTCAATGATCAAGTTCATTT
The DNA here is from genome assembly GCA_036365515.1 of Torymus aiolomorphi. NCBI lineage: Eukaryota > Metazoa > Arthropoda > Insecta > Hymenoptera > Torymidae > Torymus > Torymus aiolomorphi. Next base: position 151,118,022 of record CM070875.1, on the reverse strand, counting down.
GAAGGTCAAATCGATTTTTTCAAATGGGAACCCCCACTTTTGACCTCGTAAATGGAAAGAGCGGAAAATTTTACGTTCAGATATGTCCTTGAGTCAAGGTCATGGTCATGGTCATGGTCATGTTTAAAATCAAAATCAATAAACGCATCAAAACATTCCCATAATTAGGTATACGAGACAAATTGTTAAATACAAAAGTTGTAGGGTTCAGAGGGGCCCAACTGATCGTAACCTTGGTTATGACCTTGAGGTCAATGATCAAGGTCATTTGAAGGTCAAATCGATTTTTTCTAATGGGAACCCCCACTTTTGACCTCGTAAATGGAAAGAGCGGAAAATTTTACGTTTAGATATGTCCTTGAGCCAAGGCCATGGTCATGGTCATGGTCATGTTTAAAATCAAAATCAATCAACGCATCCAAACATTCCCATAATTACGCATATGAGTGTTAAATACAGAAGTTGTAGTGTTTGGAGGGGCCCAACTGATCGTGACCTTGACCATGAACTTGAGGTCAAGGATGATGTCGTTTGAAGGTTAAATCAATTTTGTTTAACGGCAACCCTCACTTTTGACCTCGTAAATAGAGAAACCGAAAAATTCTGATATGACCTTGGGTCAAGGTCATGGTCAAAGTTAGGGTCAGTTTCCGTGCAGTTAAGTGCAAAGTCGGAGATGACCCGGTCACCTAAGGCAAGGTCGGAGATTACCCGGCCAGTTAAGGCAAGGTCGGAGATGACCCGGCCAGTTAAGGCAAGGTCGGAGATGACCCCGCCAGTTAAGGCAAGGTCGGAGATGACCCGGCCAGTTAAGGCAAGGTCGGAGATGACCCGGTCAGTTAAGGCAAGGTCGGAGATGACCCGGCCAGTTAAGGCAAGGTCGGGGATGATTAGGCCAGCTAAAAATTCATTGGAAAATTCCACGTTCATGTGCATTTAGTCATAGGATCCAAGTATTTCGGTCACCATTTACTGAAGAAGATGCTCAAAAGTTGCACCATTTACTTGTTGACAACATTCTATTCTCCTTTTAAAGTTTCTAACAGTATTTAATAATACTTGACGTGGAATACTTAAGCAGATTTGTGTAATCCTTTGAATCATGTCATCTCTTGTAGTTGGCCTGTTGCGGTAGACTGTATTTTTTAGGAAGCCCCATAAATAAAAATCTGGAGATGTCAGATCTGGAGATCTTGGTGGCCATGCTACGGGACCTCCTCTACCAATCCATCGACCGTTAAACCTTTCATTCAGAAAATCTCTGACAATTCTGGCATAATGTGGAGGAGCACCATCTTGTTGTAGCCACATTCTGGCCCTTGTATGGACATCAACGTTTTCTAGAAAGAGTGGCAGCTCGTCTCTCAGCAACTGTAAATAAGTATGTTGAGTTACGTGACCTTCAAAAAAATAAGGTCCAATCAGACATCCGTTAATGATACCACACCATACCGTTACATTCCAGCGATGCTGATGATCAACTTCTCGCATCCAATGAGGATTAATAGGAGACCAGTAGTGGCAATTATGGCGATTCAACATACCAGTACTCTGAAATGTAGCCTCGTCGCTAAAAAGAACATTGTTAAAGAAATTTTCATCATCAGTAATTTGTTGTGTTGCCCATTGGCAAAATGTTATTCTCCGTCGATAATCTTCCACAGTTAAATAGTAGTTAAGATTCTAACGACAGCTGCATATTACTTCATAATGAATAATTGGCTTTGACGGTCCTGCTGTCCAAAGGAAGGGTAAGTCAAGGATGACGAAATGACAACCCTCGATGATATATTAATCGTCGACGTTTCGAGTTTTTTATTTAAACTCCTTCTCAAGACACTAGTACAAATTTAAATAATAAAATACACATTAATGAAAGTTATAAACTAAACAATAGTAATCGCATCTAAGATTAACGAACAAGATTTACTTACAAAGTCTAGGCAGTCTCTTAAAGTTACGTAGGTGATCGCTTCAGTATCACCAGTCAATTGTTACAATAATGAACATTCGGGCTTTCTATATTACATTAGAATGCATGTGTGCGTTACACATATATGTAAATACCATTTGATCAAACGCGCGGGGTGGTTCCAAGTGTTACGCGGTCTCGCAAGTATTAGGCGAATATATGTAAAAGAGCCCAGGTGGGGGGTGGGCTAATACTACTCGTTATTCAAAAGTGGCAAATGGGCGTGGTCATATCTTTACTTTCATACTTTCCTAATACTGTACAATGATATTGATCGTGCTTTCATGAGAATTTCTATTGTAAGAAGTGATTTTTATTTATAAATGTCTTATATTCAAATCTAAGTGTCTTTGTATCTTGCTGATTATTAATATATTGTGGTTGTGCATGTATAAACAACATTTCGGCTAATTTGCGTTTCCCTAATAACTGTTCCGTATGTAATACTTTTACATTGTTGAAATTAAAATTATGCTCAGTTTCTTCCATATGAGTGTAAATTGCCGAACCTCGATCTTTGTTTTCGCATTTTTTCTTATGTTCCTTAACTCTAATACATAATCGTCTTTCTGTTTGACCTACGTATGTAGCCGCACACTCATTACATTCTATCCGATAAACGACATTGGTTTTCTCATCTTTAGAACTCACGTCTTTACCCAATTTTATAAAACAGTTCCATTTATTTACAGTATTATTTAACACTTCAGTATTATATTTTTTAAAAAATTTTGAGATAATCGGATTTAATTCATTTATGTAAGGGATCACTATGTGTAATTTTTCTCACGCTGTATTCTTTTTTCATTAGTGTAATTCATGCTTCTAAGTCTTAATTTTATGTATTTGTTTATCAAATATATTGGATAATCATTTTTGATTAGGAACTGTTTTATCAAATTTAAGTTTACATTATGAAACGAAGTATGTGAAAGTTTAATTGCTCTGTCAACTAGTGAGTAAATAATCGCAATTTTGTTTTTTTGTGGGTGTTGTGAGTTGTAATTCAATAACCTACCGGAAAATGTTGGTTTTCTGTACCAGTTTGTTATTATGTTCTTGTTATTAACAATAATTTCTATATCAAGAAAACTAATTTTATTATAAATCGACTTTTCGGTTGTGAACTGTAAATTTTCATCATAACTATTGAAAACTTCTCGTGTATAATTTATTAAATTCTTTGGTACACATAATAATATATCATCAACATATCTAAAATAAAAGGTACTATCAAAACAAAGTTTACTTAGGGCGTACGTTTCTAAATCTTGCATTACAATATCCGCTAAAATTGGGCTGATAGGATTTCCCATAGCAGAACCAAATTTTTGTCTATAAAATTGATCATTAAACTGGAAAAAATTATTTTGTAGAATAAATTTTATAGATTCTATGATTCACTGCAAGATAAATATGTATGATTAAAAAGTTGAGTCCAACGTTTCTCAATAGCCGCGTAAATCAAATATTCCAGTACGTTTGTGAATAAACTAATCACATCTAAGCTAATAATTTCAAACCCATCAGGAATTATGGTACCTTCTATTTTTTCTTTTAATTGAAGACTATTATTAATGTGTGAAAACGGTTTTTTCAGATGTTCGTAAAGGAATTTGGATAAACTCTTAGCCAAGTTATAAGTAGGCGAATTTATTGCGGAGATAATCGGACGGACTGGATTGTTTTCTTTATGTATTTTGACTAGGCCGTAACCTTTTGACACATTACATTTTTGTGCTACTCGTGGAATCTTTTTACCATTCATCAGAAAATTCATATCATTTAAATTGTTAATATGAAATCTAGTTTTTCTCTCTAATGTTGCTAACGGATTCTTTTTTATTTTCTCATAATACTTTTCATCATTAAATAACATAGTCATTTTTTCCAAATATACGGATTTTTTAATAATAACCGTTGCATTACCCTTGTCGGCCTTAGTAATAAGAAGGTCTTTATTATTTTTAATGAATGTTTTTGTTAATTGTATGTCGATCTTAAGTTGTTTTTCAAAGGTTGAATTATTGGACAGGATTCTATTTTGGAATTTGCTTATAATTGAGAGAAAGTGATTACGTATTTTATTTGATTGTTTAAAGTCAGTATGTTTGTTTAAGTATAATTCTACATTTTTTCATTTCGAGGATAATCTTATTGTCTACCTTATCATTGAAGTTAAATTTTTCGCCTAGCTTTAACACATTAATTACATATTTCGGTAGTATAACATCAGAAAGGTTAACGATCCATCTATTCTCTACGTTCGAGAGTTCATCGCACCGTGTGTTATTGTCAAGTATATTGACCTGTGCTGTGTCTTGGTTAGTCATACTATTATTCTTTCTTTTATTCTCTATTATGTATGTATTTTTGATTAACGGTTTCATATATTTGTTTAAATATAGCATGTCTAATTTTTTATCCAAATTTTTTTCGTATGAATTTATATAATTTTTTATCCAAATTTTTTTCGTATGAATTTTAACTTATCGAAATAGTAGGATTCAAATAGAGCTGTCAGTTTTTGATATCCAGCCGTAATCAGTTTATTTTTCAATCTATCTAGTTCAAATTTTATGTGTTGAATATGATTATTGATATCTAAAATTTCTAAATTTAATATTTTCTTCTTTGCCTTTTGTAAATTATTTTTTAGTTTGTTATAACCAGATCCAGAAAACATATGAATATTTTCAATACTCTTGAAATTATTTTGAATATGTATCGGAATCAGATTGTAAAACCTGCAGTTAATCAAAAATTTGCATTGCAATCTATACTTTTTTTCGTCGTACAACAGATTTGAAAACCTTTGACACATTGTGCTAACATAAAAACCTAGCGACTTTGAAATAAACACTATAACTTTCACTATCAAGCTTACAACGTTGGGTCTAACAAAAAACGTTGCTGTGCAGCTCCATACATCTTTGCAGCACTCTGATCCCGAGGAAATATCATCATGACGGAAAACTCGGTGAATTATTTATATAATATTCTAAGTGAACGTAAAGATACGAACTTAATGAAAGTTATAGTGTTTATTTCAAAGTACTTGACAATAACACACGGTGCGATGAACTCTCGAACGTAGAGAATAGATGGATCGTTAACCTTTCTGATGTTATACTACCGAAATATGTAATTAATGTGTTAAAGCTAGGCGAAAAATTTAACTTCAATGATAAGGTAGACAATAAGATTATCCTCGAAATGAAAAAATGTAGAATTATACTTAAACAAACATACTGACTTTAAACAATCAAATAAAATACGTAATCACTTTCTCTCAATTATAAGCAAATTCCAAAATAGAATCCTGTCCAATAATTCAACCTTTGAAAAACAACTTAAGATCGACATACAATTAACAAAAACATTCATTAAAAATAATAAAGACCTTCTTATTACTAAGGCCGACAAGGGTAATGCAACGGTTATTATTAAAAAATCCGTATATTTGGAAAAAATGACTATGTTATTTAATGATGAAAAGTATTATGAGAAAATAAAAAAGAATCCGTTAGCAACATTAGAGAGAAAAACTAGATTTCATATTAACAATTTAAATGATATGAATTTTCTGATGAATGGTAAAAAAATTCCACGAGTAGCACAAAAATGTAATGTGTCAAAAGGTTACGGCCTAGTCAAAATACATAAAGAAAACAATCCAGTCCGTCCGATTATCTCCGCAATAAATTCGCCTACTTATAACTTGGCTAAGAGTTTATCCAAATTCCTTTACGAACATCTGAAAAAACCGTTTTCACACATTAATAATAGTCTTCAATTAAAAGAAAAAATAGAAGGTACCATAATTCCTGATGGGTTTGAAATTATTAGCTTAGATGTGATTAGTTTATTCACAAACGTACCGGAATATTTGATTTACGCGGCTATTGAGAAACGTTGGACTCAACTTTTTAATCATACATATTTATCTTGCAGTGAATCATAGAATCTATAAAATTTATTCTACAAAATAATTTTTTCCAGTTTAATGATCAATTTTATAGACAAAAATTTGGTTCTGCTATGGGAAATCCTATCAGCCCAATTTTAGCGGATATTGTAATGCAAGATTTAGAAACGTACGCCCTAAGTAAACTTTGTTTTGATAGTACCTTTTATTTTAGATATGTTGATGATATATTATTATGTGTACCAAAGAATTTAATAAATTATACACGAGAAGTTTTCAATAGTTATGATGAAAATTTACAGTTCACAACCGAAAAGTCGATTTATAATAAAATTAGTTTTCTTGATATAGAAATTATTGTTAATAACAAGAACATAATAACAAACTGGTACAGAAAACCAACATTTTCCGGTAGGTTATTGAATTACAACTCACAACACCCACAAAAAACAAAATTGCGATTATTTACTCACTAGTTGACAGAGCAATTAAACTTTCACATACTTCGTTTCATAATGTAAACTTAAATTTGATAAAACAGTTCCTAATAAAAAATGATTATCCAATATATTTGATAAACAAATACATAAAATTAAGACTTAGAAGCATGAATTACACTAATGAAAAAAGAATACAGCGTGAGAAAAAATTACACATAGTAATCCCTTACATAAATGAATTAAATCCGATTATCTCAAAATTTTTTAAAAAATATAATACTGAAGTGTTAAATAATACTGTAAATAAATGGAACTGTTTTATAAAATTGGGTAAAGACGTGAGTTCTAAAGATGAGAAAACCAATGTCGTTTATCGGATAGAATGTAATGAGTGTGCGGCTACATACGTAGGTCAAACAGAAAGACGATTATATATTAGAGTTAAGGAACATAAAAAAATGCGAAAACAAAGATCGAGGTTCGGCAATTTACACTCATATGGAAGAAACTGAGCATAATTTTAATTTCAACAATGTAAAAGTATTACATACGGAACAGTTATTAGGGAAACGCAAATTAGCCGAAATGTTGTTTATACATGCACAACCACAATATATTAATAATCAGCAAGATACAAAGACACTTAGATTTGAATATAAGACATTTATAAATAAAAATCACTTCTTACAATAGAAATTCTCATGAAAGCACGATCAATATCATTGTACAGTATTAGGAAAGTATGAAAGTAAAGATATGACCACGCCCATTTGCCACTTTTGAATAACGAGTAGTATTAGCCCACCCCCCACCTGGGCTCTTTTACATATATTCGCCTAATACTTGCGAGACCGCGTAACACTTGGAACCACCCCGCGCGTTTGATCAAATGGTATTTACATATATGTGTAACGCACACATGCATTCTAATGTAATATAGAAAGCCCGAATGTTCATTATTGTAACAATTGACTGGTGATACTGAAGCGATCACCTACGTAACTTTAAGAGACTGCCTAGACTTTGTAAGTAAATCTTGTTCGTTAATCTTAGATGCGATTACTATTGTTTAGTTTATAACTTTCATTAATGTGTATTTTATTATTTAAATTTGTACTAGTGTCTTGAGAAGGAGTTTAAATAAAAAACTCGAAACGTCGACGATTAATATATCATCGAGGGTTGTCATTTCGTCATCCTTGACTTACCCTTCCTTTGGACAGCAGGACCGTCAAAGCCAATTATTCATCATTCCACAGTTAAAGCTTGATTTAGAGTAATGTGGTAAGGATGGTAACGCGCATATCGTAAATATCTACTGGCCGTAGATCTTGGAATACCCATTGTTAACTCGATTTCGCGTAAACTGACATGAACATTTAAATGTACCATGGCTAGAACAGCAAGAAAGCGAGGATTATTTTCATAATCGTGTTCATTCAGTGTCCTCCTTCTTCGAACGAAGTTTCCTTGTCGACCGCGCAGTTCAATGTCACGTATTACCGTATGATCAGGATGTTGTCGTTGAGGGAACCGAGCACGATACAATCTGCTTGCCTCTCGATAGTTTCGTCGACATTCTCCTAAAATAAGAAGAATGTCAACTATTTCATTAGCAGAATAGTCAGGCATTCTTTTTTAGTTGTAAATGCAATTATTTATCAAAACACACCACAAAAGAAATAATATGTTATTATACTATACAATATTTTAAAACGAAAAAGTTTAATTTTCTGTGCCAATATACGAGGGTCATTTGACAAGTACCTAGCCTCACCGCCAGATGGTGCCACTATCGCACCAGAAATACACTACAGTGCAGTATCTTCCTGTAAACGGTTACAGACGAAATTTCAGCCGGATCGGAGTTGTAGTTTATTTTTGAGAGCGTGTGAAAGCAAATGTGTCCGTTGATTTTTGAAAAAATGGAGAAAGAACAATATCGGTCGGTGATTCGATTCTTGTTTTTGGAAGGGAAATCGCGCAGTGAAATTAAAGAACGCTTGGATGCAGTGTATGGGGATGCTTCTCCTTCGATGGCGACCATTAAATTTTGGTATAACGAGTTTCAACGTGGCCGTACGTCGGTTTTTGATGATTCACGCCCAGGTGCTCCGAAAACAGCCACTACGGAGGAGAACGTGACAAAAATACACGATATCGTTTTGTCAGACCGCCGATTAAAGGTGCACGAGATAGCTGCGATAGTAGGCATCTCAGAACAACGCATGTGGCATATCCTACATGAGATTTTAGGCATGAGGAAGCTGTCAGCAAGGTGGGTGCCGCATTTGCTGACTGCAGACAACAAGCGCATCCGTGTGACCAGTTCAGAGCAGTGTTTGGAGCTGTTTAATCGCAATCCAAAAGAGTTTTTGCGTCGTTACGTGACCGTCGACAAAACATGGATTCACTACTACACTCCAGAGACCAAGGAGCAGTCAAAACAGTGGACCTTACCCGGTGAGCCTGCTCCGAAGAAGGCGAAGACGGTCCCGTCGGCCGGAAAGGTGATGGCCACTGTTTTCTGGGATTCTCAAGGTGTGATTTTTATTGACTATCTGGAGAAGGGCAAAACGGTCACAGGACAGTACTACGCCGAACTATTGAGCCGATTTGACGCCGTGTTAGAAGAAAAACGGCCCCATTTGTCTAAAAAGAAAGTGCTTTTCCACCACGATAATGCACCGGCTCACACTTCTGCACTCGCCACGGCTAAATTGGTCGAATTACGCTACGAACTGCTGCCCCATCCACCGTATTCTCCAGATTTGGCTCCGTGCAACTTTTTTCTGTTTCCGAACCTAAAAAATTCGCTCGCCGGGAAGAGATTCCACTCCAATAACGAAATAATCGCTGCCACGGAGGCCTATTTTGCAAACCAAGAGAAAACATTTTTTTTAACGGGGTTAAAAAAATTGGAACACCGCTGGACCAAGTGTATTCAACTAAAAGGAGACTACATTGAAAAATAAATTTTATTTTTTGTAAAATTTTGGTGTTTTCATTTGTAGGCTAGGTACTTATCAAATGACCCTCGTAAGTGTGCTCAATTTGAAAACAATTTGATGTAAACAGTAATAATTATTGACTATTATTACCGATCAATGCTGAATACTACCGGTCACTATTGGATACAGGTGGTCAACACTTATTAACTTTTGTTATTATTTGATATAAGTGGTTAACCCTGGTAAATATTGATAATAGTAAAAATAGTAAAATTTTCCGCTCTTTCCATTTACGAGGTCAAAAATAGGGGTTCCCATTTGAAAAAATCGATTTGACCTTCAAATGACCTTGATCATTGACCTCAAGGTCATAACCAAGGTCATGATCAGTTGGGCCGCTCCAAACCCTACAACTTCTGTATTTAACACTCGTATGCGTAATTATGGGAATGTTTGGATGCGTTGATTGATTTTGATTTTAAACATGACCATGACCATGACCATGGCCTTGACTCAAGGACATATCTGAACGTAAAATTTTCCGCTCTTTCCATTTACGAGGTCAAAAATGGGGGTTCCCATTTGAAAAAATCGATTTGACGTTCAAATGACCTTGATCATTGACCTCAAGGTCATAACCAAGGTCACGATCAGTTGGGCCCCTCTGAACCCTACAACTTTTGTATTAAAAGTTTTTTTCCATCTCCCTTAGTTTTCGAGATATTTGCCTGGTGGTTTTAAAATGGGACACCCGGTATAATAATACACTGATTTATAGAAGAAAATAACATCAATAAAGAAAAACATACAAATAAACAAGGGACTGGTAACGCATGGCCCAATCCAGACACAAATTTAAGCACTAGCTTATTGATTAACCTTTTGAATAGCCTCAGTCACACTGTATTACTAGCCTCAGTGGGAAGCGCATTCCACAGCCACCTCTGCCTAGGAACTCGGGAGCTATAAGCATACTCAAATGCATGAATACCCTCCGCCAAGTCATTGAAGTGTCGTAGAGTACAGGGAGGATCACGGTGAGACAATAGAGAATTAACGTCTGGAGAGGAGAACAGTTGGTTACGGATTTTAAATGCACAGATGTGGTCGTGGTAGGAGTGAGTTGATCGGATGATTGAGAGACTGAAGGCAGACATTAGCGGAGAGTAGTCATGATCAAAGCGATGACTTTTACAAATAACGCCTCCGCGATCAGGTCGACATCCACAAGAGACGACTTAAAGTTATCGCGGACAGCTACGAGAACTCCGCCAGCTCTGGTAACACCATCTCCCGTAGTATTCCTGTCACGACGGTAGACTACAAATCTCTGAAGACCGAGTTCTGATGAATCTGTGTGCGGGTTGAGCCATGTTTCGGTGAAAATTAGGACATCGGGATGGGTGGCAAGATGAAAAATATTAGATCTTAAGTAGCTTAATTTATTGTTTAAAGAACGGGCATTTTGATAATATAAAGTAAAGCTGCGCTGCGATACGTATGTTAGTTTTTTGGAACTTCCTCAGCAACCCATGATAGTCGGAGTACCATTCACATATTTAATGGATTTAGGGTGGAGTGGGTCCTCCGTATAAGCTTATTAACTTCGGCCCTTAGATTCTTTAAGTGTTCTCATTGGCGTGGCGTTTTGTCCGCAGAAACTGTGATTTTAGGAGGCAATTTGAAGCGCGAACAAAGAATCTTGATGTCATTGTGTGATAAGAGACGAGCCAAGAGCGAACGCGAGGTCTGCGACGACGGCTTTCCCAGGCGTCTCACCGAACTGACTGAAACGCTGTCATTCAGGGCGTCACTGATTATATGCTTGATTGACTGGAGTCAGATACAGTTCCACACTCCAATGATTCCGGGATCTTATAAAATATAACATCGTCCGCGCGGTCCAGCTTATCAGCTATGGTCTTGGACTGGACACTTTCCACCGCCGACAGACGTACCTCAACAGCATCCACTTTACGTTTGAGCTCAGATACTTCGCTGAGCTTAGCATCCACGAGGTCAAAGTGGGCATTCATGGTCCGAAGGAGAGTTTCAAGAGTGGGACCGGACTTGGATGACGAAGGCAATGCTGGCGATGACGGACGATTACCGACAGCCCCAGGAGGAACTATCTTGTTACCGTTCTGGCAGCACTTTTTGCACCTCGCGCATCGTACTGCATCCTCCACTTTAATGAGCCCCTTAGCATGAGGAGAAAGAAACCACTTTTCTTCCGACATGTTTCCAGAGGTTATGTAGTAGAGAAGAGGTTATTTTGACCCGCCTGCCGTGCAACAGAGTTTCAACTTGGCAGCGAACTGGCAGTACTTGTAGAAGCTAGGCCTCAAATATACCAAAGTAAAGGTAATTCGGTGAGGAAGAGTATTTGAAAAGAAAATTGATTATTAATTAGCTAATTATAAAATTACAAACGAACAATTAGCGTATATAAATTATTGTTTAATACTGACTACACTATTCCTGCCCACCTGCGTGCTGCTTCTTTTCTGCCTGGTTTCGTATCCCACGACTACTTCGCTTCTTGGCCTTTTTTTAGCTATTCTTTTACTGTCCATCCGCATTCCACTTCTCTTCTGCCTGGACTTCGTATTCATCGGTTACTCCGGTTTTGGGTTTTTTTAAAAGCTTTTTTTATGCGCTACGGGCGCCGTCACTCGGTTTCCGAGCCAAACTCTCTCTCTCTCTCTCTCTCTCTCTCTCTCTCTCTCTCTCTCTCTCTCTCTCTCTCTCTCTCTCTCTCTCTCTCTCTCTCTCTCTCTCTCTCTCTCTCACGAAAAATGTGCAGGCATAAAAACTCATTTATGTAGTCAACAATTCGTGTGTGATAAATGCACAGGATCGATTGGCAATAAACTTAACAAGCTTAAAGATTCTTCAATGCCTCTTTCAATTCGTAAAGATAAGAGTAATTCCGCTAAGATTAATTCCACTGGTCTCGGTAGTTTTAATAAATCACCAAATGTAGGTTCCAACACAGTCGCTACCTAACTCTCCACTTTTAATAACACAGTCTCTCTTCTGTCATCTACCTTCACTGCGAGTACAAAGTCGCTTTCACGCAAACTTGACGAGCTCTCAGAATCTGTAAAAGCATTACAAGCTATGCAGATCCAAATAAAAGAAGTTCATGATAGTTTTCGCGAACTTCATTCTCTGGCACGCAGCCAAAACTCTCAGCTGGTAGAGTTGCAACCCAAGCAGTGTGATTTGATGAAGGAAAATAAAAGCTTCAGTGAAAGATTAACTAATTTCGAAAATCATATTCCCGTGATAATCTCCGAAAGCATTACTAAATTAGAAGAGAAAATCATTAGCAAAATTAACTCATTTGAGAAAAATATACAGCAAGAATTCAATGCTATTGATAATAATTTCGGTAACCTTACGACTGGTGTAGCGTCTGTGATGGAAGCCGTCTCTGAACTCCCTCTCGCAGATGAAGCTGTAACATCTGCTGCATCTAACCAAAATGTACCGCTAGAAAATATTTCTGTTTCTAATGAATCCACGAACCAAAATTGTAAAAAGGTCTGCACTCTGAACCACACGGTGAGCTCGTAATTTCCTGTGCTTTTGATTGTAAAGATATTGGATTACAGAAGACAGATTTTTCCCTCACCGTGCCAAACAGAGTGCAGCCTTCTATAGATTGTTCGGATATTATCAATGTTCAGCAGCTGTTTAACAACAACGACAAGTCGAAAAGTATTGCAGCCAGTGATTTCAGAGACGGTTCAGGTGGTGCTTTGTCTCTGTTAGTCAAGCTGACGAGTCGTAACCTGGCTAGTCAAATTATGAGAAACAAACATAATATTACGGGCTTTAATACTAATCATATCGACACTACGCATCTTGATAGGAACACCCCATTGCCGGTCGCCTCTATTTTTATTAATGAGTATTTGGATAGCCAAATTTATAAGGAATTTAAAAAATTGAAGTCCCTAGCCAAGAAGCTAGGGTTTAAATATATATGGCACAGACAGGGGCGATTCCTTGTAAAAATGCGAGATGGCGAACAAGCCTTCACGTTCAGCTCGCCTACCGACCTCCATGTAATTGCGGCGAATTATAAGACCGACGATGTTGAGACAGCAAAAGATCAGGCAGTCGTGTCAAGCGATGTCAATGTTATTCCTAGTACTAGTAATTTAGCCACAGCTGCAGAAAACAATAATAATGAGGATAAAACCACCAAAAAAAGTAGCACGACCAAATCTAAAAAAGGTTCCAAAAAGAAAGAGGTTAAGTGACTAAATCAGGTTCCGACCGGAAGGTATGAAGGGAGAAAGGGTGGACTGCAAGCGGGTTTCATCAATGTGAACTCTCTTAGGGCTCACATTGAACAAGTCCGTCAATTTCTTCTTGATAATCCTTCCTATGACCTATTGGGCTTTGCTGAGACTTGGTTGAACTCAGCTGTTTCTGATGACGTCATTCAAATCCCCGGCTTTAAAGTAATCCGACAAGACCACCTTCGCTGCGAGATTCTAGCGAGGTCCAACACGGAAGGAATCGGAAAGCCGGGTCTTCCCGAGTTCATTTTCTGTTCTACCAGTGACACCAAGAACCCGCCTGTACTTGTCGGGGTAATATATCGACCTCCAAAAATTGCCTTTTTAAAATATGCAGATCTAATTACAAATTTAAGAACCTTATCAGGCAATTACAGTCATAAAATTGTAATGGGGGATTTGAATGCCGATCTTCTCAGTGGCGGTCATGACGCCACGTTTGTTCGTAACCTTGCAGCTGAACTATCGCTGCAGCTGGTTCAACACGGCCCCACCCACATAAAGCCTGCATATCGCACCTGGATTGACGTGATTCTCGGTGACGAAAATGACAATATCATCAACGATCGAAACATCCCAGCTAACTTTCACAGCAGCCACAACATTATTGACGTTACCATCGGTTTCAACTCTGAGGTGCCAAGAACACAAACTTTTCTGTACAGAGGTTATAGAAATATCAATGACGAAGATCTTGTAGCACTATTGGCCTGCTGTGATTGGACACCCTTCGATGCTGACATCCTTGATACAGAGCAAGCTCTGGACTACCTCTGCACCAATCTATCGGCAGCCACAGATTCCTTGGCACCGCAAAAAACTTTTCTCCCGAAAAAGGGCAGGCTGCCGTGGATCGATACCGAGCTATCCCAGCTGCTCCGCAGACGTGACACCCTCTACAACCGCTACAAACGTACTGGACAGCAAGACCTTTACGTAGAATTTATCACGCTACGTAAACAAATCGACGAGGAGACTGACATAGCGAAGATTATCTACATGCCAGACTAATGGATGCTCTGACAGATCGCAGTGTCTGGAAAGAGATACGTGGCCTGGGACTCTTACCCAAACACACCGAGGACTTAAATGGGTTTACTCCAGATGAGCTTAACCGTCACTTCGTTGGAGTGTCCATCTCTCCACGGAATGACAATGAGAAACATCGCAAAATTATATTGGAGAGTAGTGATGAAGGATTCTCCTTTAAACCCATAACTTTTAATGATGTTGTTATCGCGATATCTCATTTTTCATCGCAGGCACGTGGAGTGGACGGGATTCCTCAATGTGACATTGTCAAAGCATTGCCTATCATCGGCAATCTACTGGTTAAACTCTTTAACTCCTCCCTGATGACTAATATTTTCCCATCCCTCTGGAAGAGAGCAAACACCATTCCTCTAAAGAAAACAAAGGCACCTACCTCTCCCTCAGAAATTCGACCAATTGCCTTGCTTGGCTTTCTTTCGAAGGTGCTTGAGAAAATTGCATACGCGCAACTGATGGAGCATCTGGAGACCATGAAAATTCTCGACCCAAATCAGACAGGTTTCTGACGTTTTAATTCCACACAAACAGCACTTATTAGACTGACAGATGACATCAGATCTGGCATGGACAAACAACTCGTGACCATTCTTCTGCTATTTGATTTTAGTAAGGCATTCGACACTATCCTACCTTCTCGACTTCTCGAAAAGCTAGGATTGCTGGGGTTTTCTAGGGCTGCCCACTCATGGATCAACTCCTACTTCGATGGAAGGATGCAAACTCAATGCAGGTAAGACGAAAGCGATTGTTTTCGATAGTAATAGTTTTGTAAATAGTTTAAAGGATGATTCCTCGCTTTGCATTGTTTTGGGTGACACATAATAAGGGTGTCCTTCTCCGATTCTGTCGAGAGTCTCAGAGTGCTTCTTGATTCTAAAATGACTTGGAAGAATCACGTAGATATCCTAACTAAAAAATTCAATAGAACATTGTACCATCTTAGATTCTTCAGGAATTACACCTCCGAGTCTCTCCGGAAACGGCTGGCCGAAGCACTGCTTTTCCCTCATCTAGACTCTTGTTCAGTTGTGATGTTGGACGCATCTCAGGAGTTGCGTAACCGCCTGCAGGTCCTGCAGAATTCCTGTGTGCGATATGTGGTGGGTCTTAGGAGGGACGATCACATCACGCCTCACAGAACTCTTTGGGTTGGCTACGCATAGATTCGAGGAGACACTACTTCATGGCTGTACTAATGTACAAAATCGTGCGTATGAATGTCCCGGACTGTCTACTAGGTCTCTTTACTAGACATGTACCCAGAGGTGCTGTTAGGGGGGTGATAAAAGAACTTGCAGTCCTACTGATACGCAAAACGTACGGGGTTAGGTCTTTCAAAGTACAGGAAGCGCATTTATGGAACTCCAGGGTGTCTACCCTTCGAGGTGTATTAAAAAATTTCCAGATGATTTTTTAGTAATTAACTGAGTGAGTGAACGAAGTGAGTTTAATGCTTTCATTCTTTTAGTTTCAAGATCCTTAATTTCTTGTGTTTTTCTTTTTTTTTCGTTTTCTTTTTCAGTTTTAATTCTTTCTTCATTTTTTTTAATTGAATTATATTCCACATAATTAGTGTGAGCCATTCGCACATATAGCATCATACCTTTGGTGATGGGTACTGACGTAATACTCTCACTAGTTTTTATAGCATCGTAAACTACTTGTAAAGCTACAAGACTCTTTTCATTTTGATTTTCTATGATACTTTCTGAATTTATTGAAAAGCCACGTTCGAGAGCAGCATTCCCATGAGATAAAATGAGAATCATTTTAACGAATTCTAATAAGTGTTTGTGCGGACTTTTCGAGTTAGAAATAATTTCCATCCAAAACTGATCTAAGCTCTTTTGACTCCGGTCATAAGTTTTCATTGCAGCTACGTTATTACTCAATCTATAAACATTCATGTATTCTAATTTTACATTATCGGCGAAAGAGCCCGAAATCCACATATTATTTTGTAATGTATGTAAACAGGAGTCAAGTCTTTTTTCAGCTAATGCAGGGTGTTCAATGATGACATTAGGATCAAGACAGCTAGTAGCTCTCATGAATGCATATAAAAGTGGAGATCGTTCCTGTAATTTTTCTACAAGAGCCTTATAACCGTTGCGACAATCGTTTCTGAACTGAGCTATTGTTTCATCGCGCAATTTCGGTTTAACATTTGATAGTGCAGCTCTCGTCTGAAATCCCAAATCGATTTTACTTGCGACCATTAAACTATCTTTTAATTCGATTTTCATAACTGAACTATTTTTTTCTAGAACTTCGAGCTTTACAAATCTTCTCATGATAGCAGTTATCAAATAAGTTATCTCTTGATATAAAAAAGGTGCCAAAGGACAATCGGATTGAAATTCTCTCAAAAAAGGTTCTACTAGTGTCGCTAGTGAAATAAAAAATGCTAATTTTGCTTCAGCAAGGCGATCTCTGATGAATTCAGCTACGACTTGAAAATTTTTATGACTGTCATTAAGAGGATTCTTGTTTCCTTCTTTTTCTATAACGTCAATCCACTTTCGCAAATGCGGTATCATTGTACTTGCTCGCATAGCTACTTTTTCATTCTCCACCCACCTTGTAGAACAAAATTTTAATGGGAACGTAAAAGAACTCGTATGCGAAGTGTAATGGCCTCTTCGGCTAGGTGACTTGTGAAATAAATAGTGCAGACACTTCAAAAATTCGTCGATATTCCAATTCAATTTTTTAATACCTGCTTTGAAGCCTCCGTGAATATTGTGAAGACCACAACTGCCAATGTCTAGTAAAACACTTTTTTGAGGATTAGCTTCAGAAAGTTCTAGCTTAAGAGTTTTGAGCATACTAAAATTCACATTTGGACCGTCCATTGAGACTTGGATGATTTTGAATAAATTCTGATTTCCCACAGCTTCGATTAAACCGTTTTTTAGATCAATAGCTTTTGTACTATGTAAAAATACGGACGAAAAGTATCTAGTCTGAACTTTTTTTGACATCGTCATCCAAATATCTTACTACCACGTGAATCTGCTGTTTACCTGCTACTTTATTAAGACTTTCGTCGAATCCTACGACTAAATATTTACAATTTCCTAGCATATCCTGTAATTGTTTTTGAAAGTAAGGGGCTAAACAGTGCACAATCGTATATCCTACTTTGTCTTTAGATAATTTGAGATTCGAGGCAATATCGCTATCATGAAACATTACTGGAAAAAGTGGCACGCTCTCAGCAGCACTCCGAAAACTGAAGTGTTTCCAAACCGTATTAAGACACCAAATAATCGTCGCCTTAGTAACATCTTCCTTATTAAAATAATTTCTTAATGGTTTATTATTAGATTTCTGCAATGTTGAATCAAAATTTGAAATGCTAGGTGTTATCTGGTGGTTCTCTGTAGAAATGACTGATACAACAGAATCTGAAAATTTTTTAAATATTCAAATTTGTATTATTATTTAAAGGCATATATACATTAGCTTAGAATTTATAAAATAAAAAAACTTGTGTGTTTGCTAGTAGATTGCTGTAGATTTTGAATTGTAGTATCAGCTAAACGTATAAATAAGATATAAATATTTTTCTTTTAAATTAAAATAGCAGATTATACACCTAGGAAGTAAAGTAGGCTATGTACGCCCGCGACCGACGGACAGACTGCACGAGCGAAGCGAAGGCAGCAACTCGCGGGCGTTCATAGCCCTCATTACTTGAGAGGGCAATATACAATTTTTTCGCATGCCCGACCGAAAATTATTTGTGCTCAATTCCTTATTTCATTGTCAAAAACGTCACATAACCTCATCCCTAGAAACTGCGACGCTTATGCTCGTGTATCTACTTTTTTCCGATTAGTCCCGCCCGCCTGCAGTGATTTGCGGCCCGAGAAAAGTGAGCACGCAAGCCGTACTAGCCGGGGAAAACATAGGGAAACGTGCATGTGCGTAGCAGTTTCTAGGAGGGAGTATGTACATGTGACGTTTTACTCCCTGACGTTAGGGGGTAAACACAATACTTTACGCGTGGTGAGCGAAAAATATTATTACATTATCGATGATAAGTATACTATATAAAATAAATAAAACTTATTCAATGTGTTAATTGATTCAAAAAGAATTTTGGAATGTCCAATAGAATCCAAAGTACAAGTGGATTCTCGTTGTAAAAAAGAGTTTATTGGTGTCGTTTGTTTATTCAGCTGCTCATACTTTTTATGTCTCTTGCCCTCAGCATGACTAATGAAATCTGATCTACCCATTGAATCGATTTTAAAGCTCTTTCCGCACCATTTGCAATGAGCAGATTTCGGACACCTCTCATCTTCTGAGCACCAAAGAAATTCTTTTTCGTAAGCCGACGTGTAAACCACAATCTAAATCATTTAAAGCAATTAATAAATATCATTCGTAACAAAACTTTAATCGTTCGAAAATGTATTTGGAAAAATCAATAAATTTTATTGTCACATTAAGCAAAATAAAAAAAAAAAAACTCATTAATCGTAATATCACATAAAATGAAACTCTAAAAAGTACAATAATTCCTGTAGTTTATAAAATACTTTCTAATTACAAAACAAAGCTTTTCATTTAATTTCGTAACAGTCCCTGAGTGAAAACGTATTCGTTCGATAATAATATAACTGTATGAATTACTACAACATTTTTATATTCAAATGATTAATTCTTAAATTATACATAAAATAAAAAAAACTTACCTTATTATGCAATTTGTTTGCGAAACTTGTGTATAAAATCGTCTAAAAACAATGAATATTGCAGCTTGGCTTGTGATAAAAAACCAAGTAGAGAACGAAAACACACTGTACGAACATTCACTTAATCAAAATAATAAACGCAAGAGCCAGCCTACATTGTTGTTGTGAGCACGACAACACAAGAAGAAATGAGTCTTCGAGAGGACGCGGAGAGAGTGACTGGCCGCTGCGGTGTTTACATTTGTTAGTCGGCTGCTCGTTTCCGCGAAAACCATGTTTCGCTTTTTCGAAGAATTTCGTACGTTAACTCGTGATGTATAAAACTAACGTATTATAGCGTATAAATATATAACGTATTCAATATTTTATCGATTAGTATTTAATCTATCTAAAAATGTAAAAATAAAAAAGTGAAATGATGCATCGAAAAATTCCCGAAGTCTGAAAAAATTCCACGGCGTTTTCCCGTTTTTTCCCGGCAAGAAAAAATTCCCGGCATTTTCCCGGTTTTTCCCGATTTCCAGATGAGTAGACACCCTCAAATCGTTTTTTGTTATAAAAAAAAAAATTGGTAAAATCAAAAAGTAGGTTATGCTCTCTCTATTTTCCTCCGAAACGAAGAGAATAAGCCTTTTTGGATATAAATCGGTGGATCGGTTCAAAAGTTATCGCCTGCACACACACACCCACACCCACCCACACACACACACACACACACCCCCACACACACACACACACACACACACACACACACACACACACACACACACACACACACACACACACACACACACACACACACACACACACACACACACACACACACGCACGCACGCACGCACGCACGCACGCACAGACACGAAAATCTTTTTTATCAAAAACAACGGATTTTAGCGCCAAAAGTCTTAAAACATGTTTTTGAACATTCTTTGTTTCAAAATTTTTGTCACCGTTTCAAACATTGAATAAAAGTTCTCTTTACAATATTTGTTTGTAATCTCTTTACAATATTTGTTTGTATGTATTTGTTATGAAGATGCTTTCTTTTTCTTACAAAAATCATTTTTCTTATCTGTAGTATTACTCATTAAATTAAAGTCGAGTACTTTCAATAACACAATCATTTCTGTAAATTATTCATTACTATATTTTCTCTACAAAATATCTCCAAAAATGGTC
Source organism: Torymus aiolomorphi (assembly GCA_036365515.1). Lineage (NCBI taxonomy): Eukaryota > Metazoa > Arthropoda > Insecta > Hymenoptera > Torymidae > Torymus > Torymus aiolomorphi. Next base: position 151,097,477 of record CM070875.1, on the reverse strand, counting down.
CATCACACATCTTTTAAAAGATCCATTAATAAATTATTTTACAAAACTTCTACAATCCTTTACAAACTTTTGCAAGCAATGAGAAATTCTTTTCCAGAACCGTTACAATCCCTTTACAAAAGCTTTTACAAACGATAAGAATTTTTTCGGAAACCATAAGAATTATTTTCCGAAACCTACACAATATCCTAAAAAATTATTTACGTTTTATTTTATAAAAAGGAATTCTACGAATAAATAATAAATTTTTGCGTTCTAAAGTCGAAATAAGTTGTGAAATCAATTAAAGTGTAGTTTTATACTTAACAAATATTATTTATAATGTACTTTTACTCCTAAAAAGTTCTGAAATCTCTCTAAAAAATTTTTTTACAAAAGTAAAAACTTATAGGCAAGAATAAGTTCGGTTACTATTCCATATAGTTTTATACTTAACAAACATTAGTTGCTAAACTCTCCCACCCTCTCTTTCTTCCCCCTCTCTCTCTCCCTCTGTACCAAAAACTTCAACGAGAGCTTAAATATTTTTTCAAAACAATCAACACGTTCTTTAAAAAACAAATTTTTTAAATATATTCTAACAACACAATTTGTCTATAATCCTTTTATTTATTCTAATCTCATCTATTCAATAAGCACTCTCTACAAATGGTAATAATTTTTTTCATGCCTGTACAAATAATAATATTGTTAATAAAACTTTCTACGAAAGTATAAAATACGGCAAGTATAGATGTTTTTTCTGTATCATCTATAAAATAATATTTATGATTTTTTAGAAGAAGTCAAATAAATACTAGTAAAAAAGTCTTTTACTTCTTTGAGTCAATGTATGCTCAACAAATTATATGTGAGTACATTCAAATTTTTCACTGCAAATCAAACAAACGAAAGTTGTGAAATCAATTATCGATAGTCAAGTAATGCAAACCATTCTCCGAAAAACTGTATGACTATTTTCTCAGAAATGTATTCAAATTTCTTCATTCTTCTATACAAATTAAACACAAGAAAGTACTGAAATCAATTAATTGTAGTCAAGTATCGGCCATAAGAACTTTTCGTACCTCGCGTGTAAAATTACATTTTACGCTGACGTTGTAACTTCAAAATTATTCAGCCAGCGGGCATAAAGTACTACATAACGCGCAAGAGGCCCAATAGCTCACACACTCCTACAAAACTTTATAGTACCTACGTACTTTACGCCCGTGTGGGCGAAAATTATTTTAATTATATAACTATAATGCCTTCTTTTTATTTCTGAAATTCATAAGAACTTTTTCAGGCATTTACGAAAAGTCAAAGCCTATATAAAAAAATTACATAGATACCAACACATCACTATTTTTCATTATTCCTCCTCAACTTTGAACTTTCTATAATATTACACATCTTGGAAGGACAAGAGAAGTCTAGAGCTGCTCTAGCAGGGGTGGTCCTCCGATCTCCCGTACATACTTGGCGGGACCGACAGTTTGCAGTTCAACGTGTAAGGCATAGTCATTTTCATATAAATATTCATATGTTTAAAGATGAGATAAAATGTATAAATGGGTTGTTTCTACATATTAACTACTGATCTATGAATATATCACGTTGTTCTTAAATAGAAAGTATACACCCACGTGAAAATATCATATGAGATCTCATATGAGATCCCATAATATATAAAATTGCATATGACATCACGTATAAGATCTCATACGAGATATGCGCTGTTTGAAATTCTCATATGAGATCTTATATGATATTTACACGGGGGAAAAGGATATAATATATGTTGCTTATAAAACGGTTAGTAAAATGTAGAGGACTTTTGAGCAGGCTATAAATTTATATGAATTTTTTTTTATTCTCGTTTAAAAAAGACGGACACAAGGAAAAAACCACTGCCAATTCATTGGCACGTAGCTTCCTCAAACTTAATTTATTGATCCCTTTAATTAATTTTTACTTCTAATATTTAAAATTTAATACTTTATCTTGTACGGTTATAACAAGGAGAGGGTCATGGGTCCGGATTCAGCTTAAACTGTGGTATATGTTTTTGGATATACAAATATGAAGAAAGCTGCAATAATTAGACCCTAACGCTAAAAAAACTAAAGTTCTGGGAGCTTTTAGCTTTATTTTGAAGGAAGTGTTGTAAAACACCTTCTCTAAAAATGACAACTATTAAACTTTCGAAAGTCTTAAATATAATTTTTAAGTAGAGAAAATACAACTAGAGAAAACGAGCTTTCATTTGCGTTTTTAAATAATAAAAAATATCGATTCCTTCCAAAGTTATAAAAGTTTGAAATTGATCATCGAAAGTGCTCCTGTTTTGCTCTCGTTATTGTGTGACAATTAAAACGCAAATTTTTTATAAAATGATTTGTTTCTAAAAAACCAATGAAGATAATCTCTTGAAATTTGAACAACATATAGTCTTCAATTAGTGTAATAAGTGGTTAAAATTTCAAGTCGATAAATCAATTATTCTCTTATAAAACGCCATTCAAACATTTTTTAAAAAAATTTTTAACCTCAAATATCTTTTTTCGTAATGGACCGATTTTTTTGGGTAACGAACTCGATCTGAAAATATATAAAAGCTACATCTGTGCCAAATTTCAGGATGATTGGATAATTTTTGCTCTAGTTATAGTGCGACAACGGAAACGAAAATTTTTTTCTAAAATAATTCTTTTCTAAAAAACAAATGAAGATAATTTCTTGAAATTTTAACCAAATATAGTCTTCTATAAATTTAATAAGTGGTTAAAATTTTAAGTCGATAAATCAAGTATTCTTTGAGAAAACGCGATTCGAGAATTTTTTTTTTTAATTTTTAACCTCAAATATCTTTTTTGGTAATGGACCGATTTTTTTGGGCAACGATCTCGATCTGAAGATATATAAAAGCTACATCTGTGCCAAATTTCAGGATGATTGGATAATTTTTGCTCTAGTTATGTTGCAGCAACGGAAACGAAAATTTTTTCTAAAATAATTCTTTTCTAAATAACAAATGAAGATAATCTCTTGAAATTTTAACCAAATATAGTCTCCAATTATCGTAATAACTGGTTAAAATTTCAAGTCGATAAATAAATAATTTTTTGTGAAATTAATTTATGAAATATAAAATGTTTTCCTTAATAACAAATGACAGAGTGAAGATATTTTAAATTAAAAAAAAAAAAGAAAATATAGGTAATTTAAATACCTTTCAAGAAAAGTTTACTATATTATGTAATAATGGCTGTAAGATATGAAAAAATAAAAAAAACTAAAAATTTAAAATCGTTTTTTGGTTATAAAACATAAGAAAATCAATAAAAACTCAAATCCATCAGGGTACCTTTCTTTTCCCGCGAGACGAAGAGAATAAGCTTTATCCGGCGAAAATCGGTTGTTTCGTTTCGGAGATATGAAGAGTTTACACACACACACACACACACACACACACACACACACACACACACACACACACACACACACACACACACACGCACGCACGCACGCACGCACGCACGCGCACACACACACACACACACACACACACACACACACGCACGCACGCACGCACGCACTTCCACGAAAACCAAAATTATCAAAATCAACGAATATACACATATATCGCCTTAAAACATCTTTTTGAACATTTTTTTTCGAAAATTTTTTTCACCGTTACAAAGCTTCCTCTATGAGGAATCAATATGTTTGATAATGAAATATAAATCATGATTCTATACATGCACGGATATGATGTACTTAACGGCATCAATTAAAAATTGGAGCCAATGTAATTATTTATGGTGGACTTGTAGGTTTAAATATTGTTAATGAATTTATGCAAAAATTTAGTATTCTACATTTAAGTAGCCCACGTAACTGCAAACCGTCGACCCGCCAAGTACGTACTGGAGATCGGAGGACTACCCCTGCTAGAGCAGCTCTAGACTTCTCTTGTCCTTCCAAGATGCGTAATATTATAGAAAGTTCAAAATTGAGGAGGAACAATGAAAAATAGTGATGTGTTGGTAACTATGTAATTTTTTTATATAGGCTTTGACTTTTCGTAAATACGTGAGAAAATTCTTATGAATTTTAGAAATAAAAAGAAGACATTATATTTATATAATTAAAATAATTTTCGCCCATACGGGCGTAAAGTACGTAGGTACTATAAAGTTTTGTAGGAGTGTGTGAGCTATTGGGCCTATTGGGCGTTACGTAGTACTTTATGCCCGCTGGCTGAATAATTTTGAAGTTACAACGTCAGCGTAAACTGTAATTTTACACGCGAGGTACGAAAAGTTCTTATGGCCGGTACTTGACTACAATTAATTGATTTCAGTACTTTCTTGAGTATAATTTGTATAGAAGGATGAAGAAATTTGTATACATTTCTGAGAACATAGTCATACAGTTTTTCGAAGAATGGTTTGCATTACTTGACTATCGATAATATATTTCACAACTTTCGTTTGTTTGATTTGCGGTGAACAATTTGAATGTACTTACATATAATTTGTTGAGCATACATTGACTCAATGAAGTAAAAGACTTTTTTACTAGTATTTATTTGACGTCTTTTAAAAAATCATAAACATTATTTTATAGATTATACAGAAAAAACTTCTATACTTGCCTTATTTTATACTTTCGTAGAAAGTTTTATTAACAATATTATTATTTGTACAGTCATGAAAAAAATTATCACCATTTGTAGAGAGTGCTTATTGAATAGATGAGATTAGAATAAATAAAAAGATAATATCTAGAGGGTGTCCCATTTTAAATTACGCACCTGCATATCTCGTCAGGGAAGCCACCAATCGGGAAATAACTCCTAACAAAAGTTGTTGGGTTCGTAGGGGGACATCGAATGGTGACCTTCAATTTGACCTTAACCTTGACCTTCAAGGTCATTTGAAGGTGAAATCTAATTGTTTAAATAGAAACTTTAAAATTAAGTGAAAGGTCGAAATGACCTTTAAAGATCATTTTAAGTTGAAACCAGCTCTAGCATGATTTGAAAACCAAAATTGTTCGTGGTTTGTTTTTAAGACATTTCAATAAGTTATTATTCATATAAAATAACATTTTTCACAACAGAGCCTGCTTTCGGTCATCGAAATTATACATACATCGATGTCCAGGGCTCACGGCGGGGACGTAACAGGTTGAAATTTAGGGCCTCATTTTGGTCCAGCTGATGAAAGCAAGACCATAAAGAAACCAGCCGATTAAGGCAAGAATCATTGTCCGGCCAATTAAGGCAAGACCATAGCGAAACCAGCCGATTAAAGCAAGAATCAATATCTGGCCAATTAAGACAAGACCATAGAGAAACCAGCTGATTAAGGCAAGACCATAGACAAACCAGCCGATTAAGGCAAGATTTTTAGGTTTTTTCAGGTTTTATTAAGATTTACCTTATTAAATTTTCAAATATTCCACCATTATTGTCAATACAAAGCTCTGTAGTCTCCGTTCGAAGCCACTGACTGTTGCCAAAACGATGTTCCTGTATATATTCCTACAGATGTTTGTTATTCGCTGTATCATATTTTCCCTGGTTATGGGTGGAAATGAATATGCTGTATCTTTAATATAACCCCATAGTCAGGACTTGTCAGATCTGGAGATCTAGGACACCATTCGATAACCTGACTGCAAATTCTTATCCATCTTTGTGGGAATTCGGTTCAGAAAATCTCTAACAATATGACTTCTGTGAGCCCCTGCACCATCCTGTTGCAACCATATTCGTTGTCTCGTTTGCAGATCAACTTCTAACAAAACTGGCAGTTCATTTGTCAACAAATGTAAATAAATTGCTGAGTTGACACTTCCATCAAAAAAATAAGGCCCAATGAAAAATCCATTCACAATTCCACACCATACAGTTAGACTCCAGCGATTTTGATGATCACTCGTACGAGTCCAGTGTGGATTTTCTACAGACCAGTAATGACAATTATGTCGGTTCAGCTGTCCTGTGTTGTGAAATGTAGCTTCATCTGAGAACATAACGTATCTAAAGAAATGTGGGTCATGACGTAACATTGCTTGAGCCCAATTACAAAATTGGAATGTTCGCTGGAGGTCACCAGCAGTCAATTGTTGAGTTAAGGTAATATGGTAAGGGTGTAATCAATGGAGCTGTAGAATTCTTTGAATCGTTAATTTTGAGATGCCCAATTGAGTCTCAATTTGTCGAGGAGAAACATGCGGGTTTAATACAACCATAGTCAACACGGCCAAAACGGTCGTTCAATTACCACAATTCGACGCCGTCTCCTTATAACAGGTTGCTGTCTCTCACGCCTTTCGATGAATGAAATCACTGTATCATTCGGGCAACGATCTCTGCCCAGGAAGCTCTCACGATACAATCGTGCTGCTGCTCGGTAATTACCATGACACTCGCTAAGGATCGTGAGAATGTCAACAATCTCATTTCGTGTGTAGTCTGGCATTTTTAGCCGAAAAAAATGAACGCTCTATTCAACAAGTAAAAAAGTGCAGTCAGTATAAGCAATGTGAGATATCCCTGTACAACAATTTGTCATGAAACACACGCAGATAGTGCCTAGCATCGACAACAAAAACAATTTTAATGCAATCATACAACACAAAAAATCACAGTTTATTAATAAAAATAGGATCTGACACATTCTTAACAATTACATTAATTTGTGTGTTAAAAACATTTTGAAATACGAAATTGTCTTTAAAAATGCACCGGAATAAGGTTTAAACAGCTGTTCCCTCTAACTAATTCCGTGTTACTAAAAAAATAAAATGTAACTTTAGTTTTGTTCAAAGGTGTGTTAATTTATTATTTTCTAAAATTTTGTTTTCATCTTCTTGATGATTTTTAAGGATAGCTAACTTAAATTTGTTTATTATTGAAAATTAAATCAGTATAAAATATTGAAAACATATTCAAAAAATCAACTTGTGTACCAAATTCACAGTAATGAATGGATTAGCACAATCTTTAGAAGTCTATGTAAATTCAAATCATTATTGAAACACAATCAATGTGAGGTCTGGACGTTAATGTACATACAGTATTATGTCGATAACTAAACGTAAACTCTGCTGTGAATAATTTTATTTTATACGAATAACTACTTATTGAAATATCTTAAAAAACAAATCACGAGCAATTTTGGTTTTCAAGTCATGCTAGAGTTGTTTTCAACTTAAAAAGTTGTTTAAACCTTATTACCTTACGTTTTTAAATACAATTTCGTATTTCAAAATGTTTTTACACACAAATTAATGTAATTGTGAAGAACGTGCCAGAGCCTATTTTTATTAAAAAACTGTGATTCTTTGTGTTGTATAGTTGCGTTAAAATTGTTTTTCTTGTCGATGCTTGGTACTATCTGCATGTATTTCATGACAAATTGTTGCAAAGGGATTTTCCATATTGCTTATGCTGACTGCACTTTTTTACTTGTTGAATATAGCGTTCATTTTTTTTTCGTCTAAAAATGCCAGACTACACACAAAATGAGATTGTTGACATTCTCATGATCCTTGGCGAGTGTCGTGGTAATTACCGAGCAGCAGCACGATTGTATCGTGAGAACTTCCTGGGCAGAGATCATTACCCCAATAACAGAGCGATTTCATTGATCGAAAGGCGAGAAACAGCAACCTGTTGTAAGGAGACGTCCTTTCTGTTCTTTCTCAGATCCTCTGCGTACTCAATACTATTAGTATAACATATAATGGACTACTTATGCCACAGATAGGCGTGACATAAGTGCGAATTTATGTCACGCAGTGCTATCCCTCTATAAAACAGATTAAAACGTTACGCTGTATTGCGCGCGCATCTCATGACGTAGTATCATGGCGTCGTGTAAGAGATAGATAGATATAGATAGATAGATGTTTATTCGTATAAATTATACAAAATAATTTTTAAAAACAACACAAAATTGCGCTTAAATTAACATTAAAAAGCAATTAAAAAAAAGGAAAAATATTGCACGTGATATCACAGTCAAACTTAAAAACTAGGTAATGCTATACATCACAGTAAGTCAAGTCACGCAGAGTGATATCACAGATGAGAATACTGAAAAATAATACGAATAATATCATACATAAAAAACTTGTAACATCTATCAAATACAGTTTAAAAATACAAGAAAACGCACATAATACAATAAACGATTAATAAATGACACAGTAATACATACTCTCTGAACGCACAGGCACTCTCTCCCATTCATCCCTTAAATACATTCATACTTTAAAATCATGTATATGGGACGGAACAGGACACATATAAATAAAAGACGCTCAATCGAGGTCAGATAGGTGCCTCTTCACTGCCGTCTTGAACCTACTGAGAGGCGGTAAATTCCGAATTTCAGAGGGTAGGGAGTTCAGGGTGTCTACTCATCTGGAAATCGGGAAAAACCGGGAAAATGCCGGGAATTTTTTCTTGCCGGGAAAAATCGGGAAAACGCCGGGAATTTTTTCAGACTTCGGGAATTTTTCGATGCATCATTTCACTTTTTTACTTTTACAGTTTTAGATAGATTAAATACTAATCGATAAAATATTGAATACGTTATATATTTATATGCTATAATACGTTAATTTTATACATCACGAGTTAACGTACGAAATTCTTCGAAAAAGCGAAACATGGTTTTCGCGGAAACGAGCAGCCGACTAACAAATGTAAACACCGCAGCGGCCAGTCACTCTCTCCGCGTCCTCTCGAAGACTCATTTCTTCTTGTGTTGTCGTGCTCACAACAACAATGTAGGCTGGCTCTTGCGTTTATTATTTTGATTAAGTGAATGTTCTTACAGTGTGTTTTCGTTCTCTACTTGGTTTTTTATCACAAGCCAAGCTGCAAAATTCATTGTTTTTAGACGATTTTATACACAAGTTCCGCAAACAAATTGCATAATAAGGTAAGTTTTTTTTATTTTATGTATAATTTAAGAATTAATCATTTGAATATAAAAATGTAGTAGTAATTCATACAGTTATATTATTATCGAACGAATACGTTTTCACTCAGGGACTGTTACGAAATTAAATGAAAAGCTTTGTTTTGTAATTAGAAAGTATTTTATAAACTACAGGAATTATTGTACTTCTTAGAGTTTCATTTTATGTGATATTACGATTAATGAGTTTTTTTTTTTTATTTTGCTTAATGTGACAATAAAATTTATTGATTTTTCCAAATACATTTTCGAACGATTAAAGTTTTGTTACGAATGATATTTATTAATTGCTTTAAATGATTTAGATTATGGTTTACACGTCGGCTTACGAAAAAGAATTTCGTTGGTGCTCAAAAGATGAGAGGTGTCCGAAATCTGCTCATTGCAAATGGTGCGGAAAGAGCTTTAAAATCAATTCAATGGGTAGATCAGCTTTCATTAGTCATGCTGAGGGCAAGAGACATAAAAAGTATGAGCAGCTGAATAAACAAACGACACCAATAAACTCTTTTTTACAACGAGAATCCACTTGTACTTTGGATTCTATTGGACATTCCAAAATTCTTTTTGAATCAATTAACACATTGAGTAAGTTTTATTTATTTTATATAGTATACTTACCATCGATAATGTAATAATATTTTTCGCTCACCACGCGTAAAGTATTGTGTTTACCCCCTAACGTCAGAGAGTAAAACGTCACATGTACATACTCCCTCCTAGAAACTGCTACGCACATGCACGTTTCCCTATGTTTTCCCCGGCTAGTACGGCTTGCGTGCTCACTTTTCTCGGGCCGCAAATCACTGCAGGCGGGCGGGACTAATCGGGAAAAAGTAGATACACGAGCATAAGCGTCGCAGTTTCTAGGGATGAGGTTATGTGACGTTTTTGACAATGAAATAAGGAATTGAGCACAAATAATTTTCGGTCGGGCATGCGAAAAAATTGTATATTGCCCTCTCAAGTAATGAGGGCTATGAACGCCCGCGAGTTGCTGCCTTCGCTTCGCTCGTGCAGTCTCTCCGTCGGTCGCGGGCGTACATAGCCTACTTTACTTCCTAGGTGTATAATCTGCTATTTTAATTTAAAAGAAAAATATTTATATCTTATTTATACGTTTAGCTGATACTACAATTCAAAATCTACAGCAATCTACTAGCAAACATACAAGTTTTTTTATTTTATAAATTCTAAGCTAATGTATATATGCCTTTAAATAATAATACAAATTTGAATATTTAAAAAATTTTCAGATTCTGTTGTATCAGTCATTTCTACAGAGAACCACCAGATAACACCTAGCATTTCAAATTTTGATTCAACATTACAGAAATCTAATAATAAACCATTAAGAAATTATTTTAATAAGGAAGATGTTACTAAGGCGACGATTATTTGGTGTCTTAATACGGTTTGGAAACACTTCAGTTTTCGGAGTGCTGCTGAGAGCGTGCCACTTTTTCCAGTAATGTTTCATGATAGCGATATTGCCTCGAATCTCAAATTATCTAAAGACAAAGTAAGATGTACGATTGTGCACTGTTTAGCCCCTTACTTTCAAAAACAATTACAGGATATGCTAGGAAATTGTAAATATTTAGTCATAGGATTCGACGAAAGTCTTAATAAAGTAGCAGGTAAACAGCAGATGGACGTGGTAGTAAGATATTGGGATGACGATGTTAATAAAGTTCAGACTAGATACTTTTCGTCCGTATTTTTACATAGTACAAAAGCTATTGATCTAAAAAACGGTTTAATCGAAGCTGTGGGAAATCAGAATTTATTCAAAATCATCCAAGTCTCAATGGACGGTCCAAATGTGAATTTTAGTATGCTCAAAACTCTTAAGCTAGAACTTTCTGAGGCTAATCCTCAAAAAAGTGTTTTACTAGACATTGGCAGTTGTGGTCTTCACAATATTCACGGAGGCTTCAAAGCAGGTATTAAAAAATTGAATTGGAATATCGACGAATTTTTGAAGTGTCTGCACTATTTATTTCACAAGTCACCTAGCCGAAGAGGCCATTACACTTCGCATACGAGTTCTTTTACGTTCCCATTAAAATTTTGTTCTACAAGGTGGGTGGAGAATGAAAAAGTAGCTATGCGAGCAAGTACAATGATACCGCATTTGCGAAAGTGGATTGACGTTATAGAAAAAGAAGGAAACAAGAATCCTCTTAATGACGGTCATAAAAATTTTCAAGTCGTAGCTGAATTCATCAGAGATCGCCTTGCTGAAGCAAAATTAGCATTTTTTATTTCACTAGCGACACTAGTAGAACCTTTTTTGAGAGAATTTCAATCCGATTGTCCTTTGGCACCTTTTTTATATCAAGAGATAACTTATTTGATAACTGCTATCATGAGAAGATTTGTAAAGCTCGAAGTTCTAGAAAAAAATAGATCAGTTATGAAAATCGAATTAAAAGATAGTTTAATGGTCGCAAGTAAAATCAATTTGGGATTTCAGAAGAGAGCTGCACTATCAAATGTTAAACCGAAATTGCGCGATGAAACAATAGCTCAGTTCAGAAACGATTGTCGCAACGGTTATAAGGCTCTTGTAGAAAAATTACAGGAACGATCTCCACTTTTATATGCATTCACGAGAGCTACTAGCTGTCTTGATCCTAATGTCATCATTGAACACCCTGCATTAGCTGAAAAAAGACTTGACTCCTGTTTACATACATTACAAAATAATATGTGGATTTCGGGCTCTTTCGCCGATAATGTAAAATTAGAATACATGAATGTTTATAGATTGAGTAATAACGTAGCTGCAATGAAAACTTATGACCGGAGTCAAAAGAGCTTAGATCAGTTTTGGATGGAAATTATTTCTAACTCGAGAAGTCCGCACAAACACTTATTAGAATTCGTTAAAATGATTCTCATTTTATCTCATGGGAATGCTGCTCTCGAACGTGGCTTTTCAATAAATTCAGAAAGTATCATGGAAAATCAAAATGAAAAGAGTCTTGTAGCTTTACGAGTAGTTTACGATGCTATAAAAACTAGTGGGAGTATTACGTCAGTACCCATCACCAAAGGTATGATGCTATATGTGCGAATGGCTCACACTAATTATGTGGAATATAATTCAATTAAAAAAAATGAAGAAAGAATTAAAACTGAAAAAGAAAACGAAAAAAAAAGAAAAGCACAAGAAATTAAGGATCTTGAAACTAAAAGAATGAAAGCATTAAACTCACTTCGTTCACTCACTCAGTTAATTACTAAAAAATCATCTGGAAATTTTTTAATTTCATCGGGAAATATCGGGAAAACGTCTGGAATTTGATACACCTCGAAGAGTAGACACCCTGGATTTTGAATGTTTCGTTTTTTTGATTTTTTAATTTGTTTCAGCCAGTATTATTTAATAAACTAAATTTTTATTAAAAGGTCTTTAAATTACCTACAATTTTTTTTTTTAAATTCCATCATCTCTAGCCTGTCATTTGTTATTAATGAAAATATGGTTTATATCTCTTTAATTAATATCTCAAAAACATTTTAATTTTTCCACTCAAAATTTTTACCACTTATTACACTTATCGAGTACAACATTGTGTTAAAATTTGAAGAGGTTATGTTGATTTGTTTCCAAGAAAAAAATTATTTTTGAAAAAATGCGCGTTTTATTGTCTTTAGGATAACAGAAGTAAAAGTCAATGAATCGTTTTGAAATTTGGTAGAGAATTAGCTTTTTTATATCTAAGGAGTCAGTTCTTTGCCCAAAAAAATCTGACTGTTGTGACCCAAGATATTTGAGGTTAAAATTTTTTTATAAATTTCTTATATTTGCATTTTTAAAAAGAATATTTGATTGATTGATTCAAAATTTTTACCACTTATTACACTTATCGAGTATAAAATTATGTTAAATTTTCAAGAGGTTATGTTGATTTGTTTCCGAGAAAAAAATTATTTTTGAAAACAAGTGCGTTTTCTTTCGTTAACGATATCAGGAGTAAAAGTCAATGAATCATTTTGAAATTTGGCAAGGAATTAGCTTTTTTATATCTAAGGATTCAGTTCTTTGCCGAAAAAAATCTGACCGTTGTGACCAAAGATATTTGAGGTTAAATTTTTTTTATAAAGTTCTTATATTTGCATTTTTTTAAAGAATATTCGATTGATTGACTCAAAATTTTTACCACTTATTACGCTTATCGAGTACAACATTGTGTAAAAATTTCAAGAGGTTATGTTGGTCAAAATTTTTTTACTCATTCTAAATTAGCCTCAAAACACAAATATAAAGTTTTAGAGCAAAATATGCAATAGTTCTATTTAATTTTTATATCATATATAAATAAAATAATTATTGTGTACTAGGGCATATCCCCGAGAAAGTAATTTCAGATTGAGTCCCGCGGCAACGTGTACTAGGGCAACGATAATAATTGACTTTCAAAATATGAATTTCGTAAAAATTTCATAAAAATATTTCATAAAAATATCGATTCCTAATATGAAAAAAAACTGCCTCTCTGTTAAATGTCAAAACGATTCGTTGTCTTTTGTTAAGAAGTATAACTTAGTTATTATATTTGTATGATTGTTACAATGATGGATAACTTTAAACCACTAAATCGAGCAAGATAGTAGTTAAATACTTGTTTCAAAACAAATATTTATTAGATTATTGCCAATACATACTTTTCTTTCCCAAACTAATGTATTTCTTTAAAATTTTTTATAACAATAATTAATTGTTTGTATAGAATACATAAATGAAAAAACAAAAAAGATATTTTTTATATTCAGTCAAATTGTTTAACAAACAACAAAGATCCACAAAGAAAATAGTTTTATTTATTAATAAAGTTTTGTTGTGAAAAATTTACTTTTGCTTTTTAAATTTTTGTAAAAGATTAAAAAATGGAGTCGATAAATTAGTTTGGGGAAGCACCTTGCTAATGAATTGGCAGCGATTTTTTTCTTTGTAGCTATCGCAAGGAATAAAAGAAAAAAGTACAAATCTATTCTCTATATTTTATCACCTGATTCTCTTGCTTTCGTAAAATACGAAGCTCAAAGTTGGCTGAGAAGTTGAGTTCTCATGTCAACTGCTATTTCCATAGCAGCAGGCGGTACAAAGTTTTTTAAAAACTACTCTTTCGCATCTATTTCTCTGAAATTATCTAATCCTCTAGCCTTTACAAAATGCGAAGCTCAAAGTTTGCCAAGTTAACTACCCTTACGTAACAGCACCTGATAATAAGTTTTTTCACAAAACACTCTTATGCATCCATTTTCTCTTGTTTTTTTTGACAAATTATGATTACATTATTAAATTTGTGCTAAAATTTACTTCTAGCCTTCTATTGCACATTCTAAAGCTGGAATTCGTTTCATTATTTTGGTATCCACATATTTCTTTTTCATAATATTTTTTTTTTTCATCATAAACATAATCCTGTAAAATTAAAAACACAACCAGTTGATGAATTAAACATTATTGTTATCTGAATCTTGTATAGAAAAATATGTACTAAAAACTTCTCTGAAACATTTTGACATCTCCTACTGTGAGCAAACCATAAAATAGATTAACTGAGCACTTTCATTCCTTGAAATTTTTGCAATAACACATTATTTTTGCTCTTTTCAGTAATTCCATGTTCATTAGACATAATCTTTTTATTGGCACTTGAATAAATATATACAACAGCACAGCACTGATATCGACTAAGTTTTTTAAAGATGACAAATACTTTTTAAACCAAGGCTCAGACTAATATTTCAAATAGGTATCATAAATTATATTGTATATTTATATCCTCACGTGTCACTCAGCAATATTTTGTTCTATGCCAAAGCTTATTATGAAGTGTATGAACCTCATAACACGTAATTATTTATTAATACGCACTTGTTATATTCCCAAAACATTTGAAAGTGATTTTTAATAGAATTTTTTAAATTTGATTATAAACACTTCATGTAACACGTCATACCAGTACTATACTTTATTTATTATTACACAAAACACTGAAAATTATATTGTATATTTATAATAAAACCTCGCGTGTCACTCAGCAATATTTTCTGCTATGCAAAAGCTTATTATCAAGTTTCTGAACCTCATAACATGTAATTATTTATTAATACACACTTGAGCTATTTTCAAAACATTTGAAACTGATTTTTAAGAGAAGTTTTAAAATTTGATTATAAACACTTTATGTAACACGTCATACCAGTACTATATTATCATTAGACAAAACACTCAAAATTATATTCTATATTTATAACCTCAGGTGTCATTCAGCAATATTTTCTTCTATGCAAAAGCTTATTATGAAGTTTATGAACTTCATAACACATAATTATTTATTAATACACACTTGTACTATTCTCAAAACATTTCAAACTGACTTTAAGTAGAAGTTTTAAAATTTGATATAACACTTCATGCAATACATTTTACCAGTATTTTATTTTTTTTATATTACTCAAAACACTGATTAGATGTCATTTTTTAATAACTATGTTATTTGTTATCAATAACATTTGATTATATATGCACTTCATGCCGATATTTTATTTTATTTCTTACACAAAACCCTGATTAGATGTCATTTTTTAATAATCACAACATTTTTGTTATCAATATAATTTTCAACTAGATAGACGAACTATGAAAATCACAATTTTCTTTTCTTATTTTGAAAAACTTACTTCAAAACATAATACTTTTTTCGTACTTTGAGACCGATACTGTATAAATAAACATCTTAGTTGTTTGTTTTATGTTATTCATTGAAAGCAATGAAACTGTCATTTTCTTCATTGGCATCCAAGTCCTGTATTCGTCCTGTCAAATATGCAAAAGACAAATTTTTAATATTCTTCTAAAATTATATCTCATGAAAAATTTTCATGTTGAGGATATAGATAGATACATCCTGAAAAATATTGTGTCGTAAATATAAGTATTTGCCTGCTCTTCCATTGGCTAATATTGGTTTGGTTTTTCTTTCTTAAGTAGTACTATATTCTTACTATCTTCTTTAATATAATTTTATTTCTAAGCGTCTGTTCTTGTATTAAAATAACTTTTTCTTGTCCATTAATAATAAAATAACCAGCAGGGTCATGAGGGCACTCGTTCATTTTTGCTAATTCAAAATTAGATTTTTCAGACAGTACACAATTAGAATTCCTCAACATTATTGGCTATATTACACATATTCAAAATAGAACGAATAAGGCTTTCAGCATTTGTCTACGTTGTACAACCATCCAAGTCAATTCAAAATCGAATTTTAATGACTGTAAAAAATCTTGTATAATCTGTAAATATAAAAGAATTCACACAAAGTATCAATTTTTTAAAAATGATTGTAGCAATTTAACATTTAACTGTTCAATAATTATCTAATAAAAATTATTTGCCCCTTTGACTTGTTTAGATCTTTGAATAACTACTATTTCTAACCTATACATACTCCCCCCCCCCTCTCTCTCTCTCTCTCTCTGCTCTGTCATCCCCATTCATTCATTATTAGTATATGTGGTGGGACAAAAATGCTATAGTATGTATGGTCGGAAGAAAAATGTATAGAATACGAATCTTATGGAGAAACATGGAGAAATTTTAGAATCCGAAACCAGACATAAAATTTTTCACTATTTAGTATCTCTAATATGAGAACATCTTTTTACATGAAACTTTTTGTACAACATAGTATAACAAAATAGCATGTTGTTATTTTAATTTGGGTGAATATAAAAGCGATTGAAAATTGCAGTAAATATTTCAATTTCTCGGGCATCCATTTCAATGTATATGTAGCGCGGTCGACGCTCAGACTTCTTCTATACTTGCCTTCGGAGCGCTCCCGCGCTCCTTGATAGTTTATAAAAAATACACATTTTTCTCATTAATAACTATTTTATTGTTAATAATAAATAATATTTTAAATAAATTATACATGATTTTTCTTATAAATTTGTTTCTAAATTTATAAGAAATTTATATTGCATAAACTAAAACAAAAATATATTTTTTACTTGACTTGTAAAAGATGTCCGATGTTTTATCTCGCAACAAAACGTTATTTCAAATAAAAATTAAATTAAGATCACGTAAGTTTTATCACAAAAATGGCAGTTGGACCATTCACATCTTTTACAAGTCAATTACAATGTTATTATTATAATATATAGTTATAAGCGTATTATATTTTCCACTGAAAGTTGAAAATCAAATTTAAGGATAATCTTATCGTAGAACACGCATAAATTATAATTCCCTCACTCAAATTGCAATGAGCTTGGTGCGTTCCTTGTATGAAAATAATAATCAAAATTTTCGAAAATAAAAACATATTATTATTTTGATGGCTTTATTTATAGAGCACGTAAACAAAAGTCGTTGTCTCCTCTAGAAATGCCTGTGTTGGTATTTTCTATTGGTGTACTACTGAAAATATTTTGTTGTTCAGAGGTTGACATTTGAAACTCGATAAAAGCTTGCTGTATACCGCAGAGAGCTTCTTTAATGCTTAATAAACTTATATTTTCATGGTTTACCGAATCAGCAAATGGATCAAATCAGCAACCTTCAAAATGGCATTACTTTTAGAGTGCTCCTCGGCCGTCTGCTTCAAAATATCAGCTGACTCTTCAAATCCTAAAAAAAATTCCCTGTGTTAATTATTTGTAAATTAATGATTTATTCGAATGTAAATTGGCTAAAGGGGAGAATGACAAAAGAAAAAACTTAATTTTCGGTGAAGTTTAAATAAATGTTAAACATCCTTATTTCCACGCCGGGGAAAATGTTAATGCGTAGTATGGCCTGCATGCAAAATAAGTAAGTATAATAGCATAGTATTACACTAAATGGAAGTCTTTTAAAGTAAAACTTCCAAGAGTTTTGCTGAATTTTTCAGTGAAATTCTTGGAATCCTATGACCACATGTTATTTAGAGAAAATTAAATAGAATTGTTTTTCCTCGCGTGGTTTGTTGACATGTGTTTCTAAGAATCTTATCGAAAAATCCACTGAAGCTCTTGGCAATTTTGCTCGATTATATAATACTTGCTATTACTGCAATAATGTACGTTTCTTATTTTTCACGTACGCAATTACTACGCATTTATACCTTCATGTTTCCCTCACATAAATTTTAATTAATTTAATATAGCAACATAGAAACTTACGTGAAGCCTTTCTTTCATTATTTTTTTAAAGAAGTTTAGCTGGAGGTTCTTCTTCTGCCCAGGAACAGTTTTCATCCTCAAAAACTGCAAAATTATAATTTTAAAAAATTAATAAAATTTATTTTCAATTTGAATATTACTATAATACCATAAAGAAAATACTAAACGAAAACAAATACACAAAACGTAAATTTACAATAATGCAGGTAATCATTATGCGAATGCAACATTACACGAGTACTAGTCGAAAATAATCTCACCGATTTTTACTTTTTATATATATTTATCAAGTCTATTCGAATGAATCCACAAAACGCGCACGCGCATATTACAACATATCATTTTAGATGTTGCGTTATCATACATTTTCTTTTTTGTCCTCAGGCAGCAAAATGAATTTTTGCGGCCTGTATAGAGTCCGCGAAATACTAAATGTAAAACCTATGCCGCAAAATATATTTAGTATTTCGCGGTCTCTATACGAGCCGCGAAAAGTCATTTTGCGGCCTTTGCACAAAAAAGTAGTATATGCTACCACGAACGCAAAAGGTATCATTGCCTCGCCAAGAATGATACATTTTACGTCCTTGGTGCTGTAACGGGATTACAGATTTCGGAGAAACAGAAAAAAAATAGGCGATGGCATCGGGATTTGAACCCGATTCGTCCGGACGAGAGTCGAGCGCCCTAACCACGGGGCTACCGATCGCACACTCACCCAGCCCAATATATGCGTGATTTCCCGGAATGCCGGTATCACATGGCTCTACTATGCGCCGACTAGCGCCAAATCTGTGATCTCCGTTATAGTGCATAATCTACTATTCGCTGACAGATTTACATTTTATCATTAAAAATATTACTTATGTCGACTGCAACTTACTATCAACTGATGAGAATTTTTCCATCGATCTTACAGTCTTATAAATTAAATTAAAATAATTAATATTTATGGCAGTCAAATTGCCCTTGTTTATAATCACCTCCGCAGAATCTGAAATAAAAACTTAATTAAAACTTGAAATAAAAAAATTTATTAGCAAAGGACTATCTGACTGCCCCCACCACCAAATTGCCCAATTGCCCAACGTATGAACATCAATATAATTTACGTAGGTAATCAATTAGTCTTTGTGCATCTGCTTTGCGAATTTGAAAACGCTGATAATGAAATACTTTTTAAGAAATTATTGAACCTGATATATAATCGGTGGAATCCCACCCAATAAAATTTTAATATTCTATTGGAAATCTTATCTGAATTTAGATTGACTCAAGAATTGGTAATAAGACTAACTGAATTGCTAAAGGATCACATGCCGCAACCTAGACGAAGTACAGCGATCCCGATTCATTTACAAGTATTGGGTGTTTTACGATTTTTAGTGGAGAGAGCGTTGCAAAAAGGAGCTTCTAGTGATTTTAATCACCCAATGAGTCAGATATTAATGAGTTGTTGTAAAATAGTAAGCGTAAAATAACTATTTTACTTTTTATTTTGCGGACGTAAAATGCCAGTTCATGCACCAGGAGGCGTAAATAAATTGGCGTTTTACACACTACACTAATTGTTACGTTGTTGCTTGATCTGTAACCTAGAGATATTGATGTGGTGCTTTCTTAAGACATCTCTCAGCACTGCGATCGTTGCAGCAGTGGGACGAAAAAGCATTATAAGTTATTAAAACTGATTATTCTGTTCCTTATTTGTTGCTAATTAGTTGCACCATTTGCAACTCTCTTGGTGGAGCTTTTGCTGAGATATCGATGCGAGGCTGATTTTTAATTTAACTCAGCACCACCATAGCTAACTATTGAACAAAAAAACAATTTTATATCATTGATAGGGCAGATTCTACTACTATTTTTTTGTTTATGTATTACGCTATCCGTGAATCTGTTACTTTTGCGGTTTGAGTAGCTTTTTACTTTGAAATATTATTTACCTAGATTATTTTGGAATATACCACTCTTCACAACGACCTTGACGACGGCGAACTGAAAATTTATACGCATATGTTGCTGTCTTTCGCGTATGTGCCCGAAGCTCGCGTCCAGCAAGGTTTCACACTGCTGTTGGATGACATGCCAGAAGGGTTTTTACCGGTTGCCGATTATTTTCGAGAAACTTACGTTTGGCCGTCCAGCAAGGAGAAGAAGGCGAGCCTTCGCCAACAATGTCTCCTTGCAGTTTATATCGTCCGGTTAGAGGACAAAGATGCTATCTCATCGACACGCTAAAAAAGATGCTATCTCGAAGATGCGTTCAAAAACATGCTATCTCGGAAAATATTTTTTTTCGTGAAAATTTGGCACCTTTGCAGAAACTTCTAAAGAAAATTGTTTCAATATATTTAGTTTGATTATCAATGATAGTAAATGTATAGGACTATAAACATGAATGTCTTACTATATTGAACTTTTAAAAATTTTAAATGAATAATAAAACTTATTGACAAAATTGCCATTTAAACAAAAATTTTATATTATATATATTATATAATGTATTTATTTTTTATTTCAATTTATCACAATATGACGCTAGGATTCGGGGACTTCATTCAAGTGAGTTTGGTGGGTATTATCGTTTCGCGTTCTTGCAATCAGCTACTTAGCGTTACCTGACAGCATGTATGCAACAGTTAACTAACAATTCCGTCAGCTACAAAATATCGATTTGCCTCATATTTCGTGGACATTGTAAGCTAGATCGGTTAGTGGATAGAATAAAATCTCAAACTAAATGAAGCATTTATGAAATTTATCAATTTTTCTCATAAATGAGCGACAATTAAGCATATAATGTAATCATACTAAAGTAATATAAAATTTTTGTTTAAATGCCAATTTTGTCAATAAGTTTTATTATTCATTTAAAATTCTAAAAAGGTCAATATAGTAAGACATTCAAGTTTATAGTAAAATAATATCCTATACATTTATTATCATTGATAATCAAACTAAATATATTGGAAAAAACAATTTTCTTTAGAAGTTTCTGCAGAGGTGCCAACTTAAATTTTCACGAAAAAAATATATTATCTGAGATAGCATGTTTTTCAACGCATCTTCGAAATAGCATGCTTTTCAGCGCGTCGATGAGATAGCATCTTTTTCCTCTAACCTGACGATATACTCCCTAGCAAAAATTGAATGTTAAAAAAACGTAACAGAAAAATAAGAAATCGTAAGAAAATGTATTAATGAATGAATGTAAAAAGTAAATGTATTAATGATTAATGATGGATTTCGGACGTTCTTTTTTTTACATTTTCTTAGATTGATTTACTTTTTCTTACGTGTCATTACCTTTTTTTACATTATTTGAATTTTTTGTTTCATACTTTATTGTCACATAAATATAAAGAAAAAAAAAATAAAAATCTGTAAGAAAATATAAAAAAATGTCGTCATTTGTAAAATACTGTAACAGATTACCGTTTCTTACAAAAACTTATACTTACTTACACTTATACTTACGTTTTCATACCTTTTTTTAATATCTGTTTACACTTTCTTACATTTCTTGAATTATTTGTTTCTTTGTTTTTCTTTTACATAAATGTCAGAAAACGTAAAAATCTGTAAGAAAATGTCATTATTTGTAAGAATCTCTAACAGTTTACATTTTCTTACAGAAATTCATATTTTCTTAAATAATTTTACATTTTATTACAAATTGTTACATTGTAAAAATTTTTTTAAATAATAAATTCTAATAATATAAAAATTCTATTTAAATAAGAAATCGTGATAAAATGTTAAAAACTGTATGAAAATATAAAAAACATAAAAAAGTAGTAGAATTTTTATTGATTCATAAATTATTAATTATTTCTGAAGAGGGACATATGTCAATAAAATGTTCGAAACGTTGAACAATTAAAAAATAATGGTTTTATTTCGGAATAATTACGGAATAAGAGGAAGTGCTTATAACCTAATAAAAAGTTATCTAAGAAATAGACTGCAAAAAGTAAAATTAAATAATATAAAGAGCCAATTCCAATCAGTCAATATGGGTGTTCCTCAAGGAACTATTTTAAGACCCTTACTCTTTTTACTTTATATCAACGACTTGCTACTAGATATCCCCGAAGACACTATAGTATCATACGTAGATGATACAGCTGTAATAACGACAGCCAAAACCTTAGTCCGGACGCTGGGTACAGTCCCGTATGCAATGAACATTCCCCGGGTAAAAGAAGGTGTTCCTTACGTATTTTGGCCCGCAGAATCCGAATCCGGAGGTCTTTTTTTGATAAAAGTGGTACATCATTGTTTAAACAACCATTGTTTAAACAAATAATGAAATAATGGTTTTTTAACATTCGCGTATTTTTTTTCTGAATATTTACGCTATTTTGAGAAGAAAAGGTCCTTAGGTCCACCTCCGAAAAATGCAAATTCAAAAAGTTATGATTTTTTGAAGTTGCAATTTTTCCATTTTTTAACAACTTTAACCAGTTGTAAAATCAATACAAATGAATATTTCTCAAAAATTCAAATTGGTATCTCATCTTTGAACCTTGAATAAACATTTTAATGCCGAAAAAGCATTATTTTTATCGATTAACTATGTGTTTTATTAATGTACAATTATGCTAATTTAAACGTGATTTTACTTATAAACTACACGATTATTTTTGTTTTTAAGAAAATTTTTCGCTTTTCTGCCTCGTTACGTTCATACCTTCTTTCATATTTAGGTTTACAGAATTCGAAACATAAGATTTTTTTTAAGTAAATATGGTGCAACATTGTTTAAACAACAATTGTTTAAACAAAAAAACAAGAAAATTCTTTTTTGCTATCCAAGTATTTTTTTCCTGAAAATTTACGCTATTCTGAGAAGAAAAAGTCCTTAGGTCCACCTCCGAAAAATGCAAATTCAAAAAGTTATGATTTTTTAAAATTTTAACTTTCTATTTTTGAGCAATTTTAGCCGCAATTCCTTTTTAATTGCATTTATATCGTTAAAAAAAATTTTAATTTATATGACATCTCTTTATATTTTAATTAACAATTTAAATATCTAAGCAGCATATTTTTTCTCAGTTAATAAATAATGTTTAATAATAGGCATATAAAATAACAAATAATTTATTCAAACTTGTTTCTGCAGCTATTTAGTTTTTTACATGCACAAAATGATATGCATGATATTTTAGCGCTTACACAACAGCATGTAGTTCTGGTACATGCTTTACATCTACAGTTTGCCACTAATTCTTCGAGTGGAGGTAACAAAGTAAAAATTTTCTGAGGTAGTAGCATACCATCTTGTTCTTTATACCCAAATAACCGGGTATCAAGCTTTTGTGTACTCCTGTTTAAACAATTGAGCTGTAAGTGCGTGATATAAAATGCTCTCAGTATGTGCAATCGGATTGATGCAGTAGTTGGTGGCAAAATGGCAATATCATTCTTAGTAGAATGGTGGTATTGAAAACTGCGAAGTTCGTTGAAAGATTTACAAGTGCTATCTTTTTGCATTACTTGAATCAAGTATAATTCCGCTTGTTCACTACAATGGTTTATAAAGTCATCTGAATCACCTAAAAAATATATTTATTTAAGTATTTATTTAATTTATATGACATCTCTTTATACTGTAATTAACAATTCAAATATCTAAGCAGCATATTTTTTCTCAGTTAACTATGTATTTTAGTTATAAACAATTCTCGAAATATGCGATTTCTTTTATTCAAAAGAAATTTTTTTTTTAATTTTTTTAAAATTTTTCGATTTCGATTTATTGGCAACTTAATGCTATTTTAATTTTTATCGAAATAATATACAAACAATTGAATAATGCAATTTTGCATATTTTAATGGAAAAGTAATTTTTTACGTATTTTAAATTGATGGCTTTTTATATCTATAATAATTAATCCTATTTATATACACTATATTTATTGTAAATTGTAAATATATATTAATTAATAAATAAATACATACCAATTTTTTATGTAATATTAAATTTAAGCAATTCTGCATTTTCATTTAATTCACATTTCCCGCTGGCTGAAGTTGCAGTATTGTAAAAATATATTTTATCCTGGGAGTTTTCGCGCGGTCGGTAATGTTTTTTATATAGTTTGTGCGGCGAGCTGTCACTTGTTTGTTTACATTACGGCTTACGACGGCGCACACGTGTTGCATGCATTCAACCGTAAGACTGTTGTAAAAATGGAACAAAAAATCCGATTGTCTGATCAAACTAATTTTACTGATCGATGCATTTGTCAGAAGAAAGATATATATAATTTAGTAGGTGGAGATACAGGTCGCGAAAGAGTTTGGTCAGCTGCACAACAGAGGAAGGATGATGTTTATTCTCGTTTGGTGGTACTTGAGGACAAAAGTAAGTATCCAAAAAATACATTTTAATTCTGAGGCCGTGGCCAGCGGTTTGTAAAATAATCTATTTATTTTGATATCTTTGTAAATATATCTAAGAGAAGTATTTGCAGAGGTAAATTCGTTTTAATATTTATCGAAAAGTAAAAATTCGTTTAGCATATATTATAGCAGTATTAATCAATTTTCCAGCTACTTTCAAATATCATATGACGTACAGTTGTTATAAAAAGTATACAAAATTTCGTTTAGAAAATAATGAACCTACGTCTTTAGAAAATTCCAACAATACTCTTAAGAATAACATTCGTTCTAAACGAACAAAAACTGTAACGCAGAAAAATAAGGCGAATGATGATTTGCGAATGACTCAAGTTGTCTGTATTATTTGCAATAAAATTAAAAAAGGAACTGACACAAAAAAATCACGTATATGTGATTTGAAGCGCGCTTCGTCTTTTCTCAACATTGCTAACAAATCTCAAGACGAAGTTTTCAATCGTTTACTCGTACGAGGGTCATTTGACAAGTACCTAGCCTCACCGCCAGATGGTGCCACTATCGCACCAGAAATACACTACAGTGCAGTATCTTCCTGTAAACGGTTACAGACGAAATTTCAGCCGGATCGGAGTTGTAGTTTATTTTTGAGAGCGTGTGAAAGCAAATGTGTCCGTTGATTTTTGAAAAAATGGAGAAAGAACAATATCGGTCGGTGATTCGATTCTTGTTTTTGGAAGGGAAATCGCGCAGTGAAATTAAAGAACGCTTGGATGCAGTGTATGGGGATGCTTCTCCTTCGATGGCGACCGTTAAATTTTGGTATAACGAGTTTCAACGTGGTCGTACGTCGGTTTTTGATGATCCACGCCCAGGTGCTCCGAAAACAGCCACTACGGAGGAGAACGTGACAAAAATACACGATATCGTTTTGTCAGACCGCCGATTAAAGGTGCACGAGATAGCTGCGATAGTAGGCATCTCAGAAGAACGCGTGTGGCATATCCTACATGAGATTTTAGGCATGAGGAAGCTGTCAGCAAGGTGGGTGCCGCGTTTGCTGACTGCAGACAACAAGCGCATCCGTGTGACCAGTTCAGAGCAGTATTTGGAGCTGTTTAATCGCAATCCAAAAGAGTTTTTGCGTCGTTACGTGACCGTCGACGAAACATGGATTCACTACTACACTCCAGAGACCAAGGAGCAGTCAAAACAGTGGACCTTACCCGGTGAACCTGCTCGGAAGAAGGCGAAGACGGTCCCGTCGGCCGGAAAGGTGATGGCCACTGTTTTCTGGGATTCTCAAGGTGTGATTTTTATTGACTATCTGGAGAAGGGCAAAACGGTCACAGGACAGTACTACGCCGAACTATTGAGCCGATTTGACGCCGTGTTAGAAGAAAAACGGCCCCATTTGTCTAAAAAGAAAGTGCTTTTCCACCACGATAATGCACCGGCTCACACTTCTGCACTCGCCACGGCTAAATTGGTCGAATTAGGCTACGAACTGCTGCCCCATCCACCGTATTCTCCAGATTTGGCTCCGTGCGACTTTTTTTTGTTTCCGAACCTAAAAAATTCGCTCGCCGGGAAGAGATTCCACTCCAATAACGAAATAATTGCCGCCACGGAGGCCTATTTTGCAAACCAAGAGAAAACATTTTTTTCAACGGGGTTAAAAAAATTGGAACACCGCTGGACCAAGTGTATTCAACTAAAAGGAGACTACATTGAAAAATAAATTTTATTTTTTGTAAAATTTTGGTGTTTTCATTTGTAGGCTAGGTACTTATCAAATGACCCTCGTACATTCCCCTGAAGAAATAATATCTACAGGTACCTATTATCATAAATTGTGTTTAAGACAATATGAACTAACATACAGTCAAAAGAAATCCTTTATTCCTCAAGAATCTGCTATTGAAGAGAATATTGAAAATGAAAATCTTACATATGATATTGCAATTAATATGAACACAGAAAGCCCTACAAATGTTATTGATGAAAGATCAGCTGTTATTGAATACATGCAATCAAAACTTCCGAACTTTTTGCAAGGCGAGGCTTTTGAATTAAGTACCTTAACATCTGCAATAAAAGAAAAATACCAATTCCATGATAATTTTAACAATCGTTTTACTAAAACTGTATTAATTGAATATTTTGGAGAAGATATTAATTTCGTTTATCCTCGGCAGCGTAACAAATCGGTACTTGTATACCATTCTAAGATAACAACTTCTGATATGATTCATTCGATTAGATCATTTTCAGATATGAAAAAATGTGCACGAACATTGAAAGAATCTTTAGATAATGTAGATTTTAATTTAGAAAATAAATATTGCGATGAAAGTGACTTAAGATTATCGTGGAATAATATGCAAATGCCACCTCTAGTAATAGATTTTTTCTCAACGTTATTTAATATTAATCCTGCACGATTGCAATGTCTCATCGATACATCTAATACTAATTTTGATGGAAAAGCACTAAAAATCAAATCTCTTTTTCAAATAATATTTTATATTATGAATGACGGACGCAAAAGAACTCCATTTCATATTTTAACAGGCTTATCTATATATCACACCACAAAAAGTAAACTTGTTCTTACAAGCTTAAATCATAGTGGTTTATCAATTTCCTATGATGAAGTACAAAGATATAAAAATACAATGGCTTCTTACACTGCAAGATCTGCGGAATCGTTGACACCTTTACCGAGTCATTTTAACGTTCATGAGTTTACTACAGCTGCTTTTGATAATTTTGACCACGAGGAAAACAGTCTTTCCGGCTTGAACGGAACCCATGATACCGTGATGGCATTGTTTCAAAATCGAACAGCCGAGTGTAATAGTAAACCTCAAATATTGAAAACAGATCACAACAGTACGAGATCATTTAATAAACCTTTAAAATGCCAGGAAAAAAAATTTTTTAACAAACCTTCAAAAGAAGTAAATTTGCCATTAAATTATTCCCTTTACACAGAAGAAAATGTAATTACTCCTGTTATGTACAACCGTAGTATAACCTCAGACGATCTAGCTTGGCATTTATGTAGAATGAAATTTGACGACCTTACAGATGATTTGAAATTATGTTGCGATGAAGAACAGATTATCCCATCTTGGTCGGCATTTAACTCTGTATTTAGAAGTGACGATCGACCAACTCAGTGCACAGGGTTTTTGTCTGTCCTACCTTATCCAGTCACTGAATATGATACTGTATACACAGCAATGTGTAATTTCAAAGAAATTTTACAACAACTTGATCAAAATTTTTTACCTATCACATGTGATGAGGGCGTGTATAAAATAGCACGTCATATAAAATTGATAAAAGAACAAGAAATGAATTCTCTTGTCTTAATATTAGGAGGATTTCATATGACAAAGGTGGTATTTGGATGCTTAGGGAAATTTTTAAAAGGAAGTGGCATCGAAAATATATTCATAGAAATCGGCTTATTCGGCATTAATGTTACTGATCAAGTATTAAAGGGGTCTCATTACAGTAGATCGGTAAAAGGTTATTTTATACTCAGCGAAGCTTTGACTCGCTTGCAATTGAAAGCTTTTTTTACAAAAACTAGATTAGAAATCTACGAAAACGAATTGCAATTACTCGAAATACTGCGAAATGCGATGAGCGAAAAAAATTTTAATGAAGCGAAGAGAGTCTTTGAACTCTTCAATGAATCTTCACAAAATTTAAGCAATGATTTTAATGAATTCGTTCAAAATAGATCCAAAGTATCGCCTCTTTTTAAATACTGGAATATTGTACTTGTAATTCTTGACCTTGCTCGCGACTTACTTCGAGCAGATAGAGAAGGAAATTGGGCATTACACGTGAAAACCGTTCAAAAACTACAACCACTGTTTCAGGTGATGAATCGTGTCAACTACGCTAGGTGGAGTGGTTTGCATTTAGAGGATGTTTTAAAATTAAATAATGAAATGCCAGAGGTTAAGAAAGAATTTGTGAAAGGTCGGTTTACCGTAAGGCAATCGTCAATACCTTTTACTTCCGTAGCTACTGACCAGGCATTGGAGCAGACGATAAATAGATCAGGAAAAAGTACTGCCGGCATAATAGGTTCAACAAATAAAAAACTGGCTGTAGCTGCATGGGACATGACATTTCATGAATTAGTTGCTATTACTAATTTTTACAGAGACTTAACTCGAGTGAAAAACGAAAATGAAGAATTAAACGTACATCACGATTTTAGCCCATCTAAGACCAACTCAGTTGAAGAATCTGTCTGTAGCGTTATAGATTATATTGCTCAATATGTTAATCCTTTTAGTCCAGGAAATGAACCTCTAAGAGACATAGCTACTGAAGAATTAGTTGACGACGAAGTAGCAACGTCACTCTTAAATATATTCGAAATTGGTAGTAATATCTACAATAATTATAGACAAGAACGATTTGTCGATAAAATAGTTCCACTTTCAGCAACCATAAGTCGGGTCAATTTTCTTTCTTTCAAAACTGTAGTCAATAAAGAGAAAAAAAAATCAATTATCGATTCAAAGAAGTCTATTAATCAAACGTCTAAAATAATTGACATCGCAAGAGAACGGCAATATGACATTTCAAAATTATTAGAATATGAATTAATTTCACAAAATGTTTTATTCGATGATGATGGATTGTTAAAAAAGATGAAAAATAAAAGCCAGTTAACTCACATACTCGAAAAAGTACTCGACACTGAAGTTGATTATGAAATATCCGGATCACCTACGAGTGTTGTAGTAGATGTTATGTTAATTTGTCAAACAATAAGGTGGAAAAATTTTAAAAATTTTGGAGACTTTGCTGATTTATTTTGTCGCCGTGTAGCTCAAATTAATTGTTATGGGCAAATAATAAGAATGGATTTCGTTTTTGACGACTACTTCGATTACTCGCCCAAATCTTCCGAACGGATGCGTCGGGGACGAAAAGAAACGATATCACTCTTTGAAATTAAAGAGGATACCCGTTTACCTACTCAAGAAGAAAAGTTTTGGCCTTTATCGAATAATAAAGAGAAGCTTCAGCTATTTCTGAAACAATATATTTTAAAGCACTATCACGTTTTATGGCCAGGACGCAAAATTATTTTCAATACAATCAAAGATGAAAAATGTATGTCAACAAGATCAAATCCAGAAACAGATGTACTTCAGCGATTCGATTTAGAAGAAGCTGATGTTAAAATGATGCCACATATTTTTGATTCTTGTAATCAGGGTATAAAAAAAATTATTCTGATGTCATGCGACACTGACGTATTAATATTAGCCCTTAATTTTTTCAAAACTTTTATGAAATGGGGTCTAATGGTCAGTTCAATGATAAAATTGTTATAAAGAAAGTATACATCTGCTTATTATTATAAAATATAAATGTTTGTAGGAATTATGGCTACATGTGAATATAAAAGGCAGTATTAGAAATATCCCAGTACACACCATGGCAAGAAAACTAGGCATCGAGGTTTGTGATAGCATCGTTGCTGCTCATCACCTTACAGGTGCCGACTACACGAGCAAAGTCGGCACAAAACATGGTGCTGTAAGTGCTAGCCCTGAAAAATACCTTCTTGATTTTGGTCGAGGTAAACTATTAATTTCAATTACACTTATCTATAAATTTTTATTTGAATTGTCATGTTATTATGAATAGAATGTACATAGATATACTATGAAAAATACGTTTAATTCTTTATTCTGTTTTTTTCTTAATTTTTTTTACATTAATATTTTACAGCCCACTTAAATAAATATATTTTTTAGGTGATTCAGATGACTTTATAAACCATTGTAGTGAACAAGCGGAATTATACTTGATTCAAGTAATGCAAAAAGATAGCACTTGTAAATCTTTCAACGAACTTCGCAGTTTTCAATACCACCATTCTACTAAGAATGATATTGCCATTTTGCCACCAACTACTGCATCAATCCGATTGCACATACTGAGAGCATTTTATATCACGCACTTACAGCTCAATTGTTTAAACAGGAGTACACAAAAGCTTGATACCCGGTTATTTGGGTATAAAGAACAAGATGGTATGCTACTACCTCAGAAAATTTTTACTTTGTTACCTCCACTCGAAGAATTAGTGGCAAACTGTAGATGTAAAGCATGTACCAGAACTACATGCTGTTGTGTAAGCGCTAAAATATCATGCATATCATTTTGTGCATGTAAAAAACTAAATAGCTGCAGAAACAAGTTTGAATAAATTATTTGTTATTTTATATGCCTATTATTAAACATTATTTATTAACTGAGAAAAAATATGCTGCTTAGATATTTAAATTGTTAATTAAAATATAAAGAGATGTCATATAAATTAAAATTTTTTTTAACGATATAAATGCAATTAAAAAGGAATTGCGGCTAAAATTGCTCAAAAATAGAAAGTTAAAATTTTAAAAAATCATAACTTTTTGAATTTGCATTTTTCGGAGGTGGACCTAAGGACTTTTTCTTCTCAGAATAGCGTAAATTTTCAGGAAAAAAATACTTGGATAGCAAAAAAGAATTTTCTTGTTTTTTTGTTTAAACAATTGTTGTTTAAACAATGTTGCACCATGTTTACTTAAAAAAAATCTTATGTTTCGAATTCTGTAAACCTAAATATGAAAGAAGGTATGAACGTAACGAGGCAGAAAAGCGAAAAATTTTCTTAAAAACAAAAATAATCGTGTAGTTTATAAGTAAAATCACGTTTAAATTAGCATAATTGTACATTAATAAAACACATAGTTAATCGATAAAAATAATGCTTTTTCGGCATTAAAATGTTTATTCAAGGTTCAAAGATGAGATACCAATTTGAATTTTTGAGAAATATTCATTTGTATTGATTTTACAACTGGTTAAAGTTGTTAAAAAATGGAAAAATTGCAACTTCAAAAAATCATAACTTTTTGAATTTGCATTTTTCGGAGGTGGACCTAAGGACCTTTTCTTCTCAAAATAGCGTAAATATTCAGAAAAAAAATACGCGAATGTTAAAAAACCATTATTTCATTATTTGTTTAAACAATGGTTGTTTAAACAATGATGTACCACTTTTATCAAAAAAAGACCTCCGGATTCGGATTCTGCGGGCCAAAATACGTAAGGAACACCTTCTTTTACCCGGGGAATGTTCATTGCATACGGGACTGTACCCAGCGTCCGGACTACCTGGAAAGAAGTCGAAACTAAAATGAATAAAGCTCCACATAAAATATCAACATGGCTAGCACTCAACAAGCTTTCATTAAACACAGACAAGACAGTTTACATTGAATTTGGAAATAAAATAAATAGCACACCAAAAAATTTAAACATTAACATTTAAGGCACTAAAATCAATACAGTAGAAAGTACCAAATATTTAGGCATCATTTTTTATACAAACATGAGATGGAACGAGCACAGGGAATTCATTTACAATAAAACTAAATATCTCATTTTCATTTTCTATAAACTTGCAAAACTCATGACTACTGATGCCTTGAGGATGATATATTATGCCCTCTTTCACAGTATTATTTCATATGGAAATATAGCATGGGGAGGCGCGTATTCAAACAGTAAAAGCTTGCTCAATAGACTACAGATAAGATTGCTTAAAATAATTAAGAAGAACAAATTTACACTCGAAAAAAATTCTATGAGCTTGGATCAAATCTTTTCGTACGAATGTCTGTCTTACCATTACGAAGAATTACAGTCAGCCTTTATTAATTCCAATAGTACAACGAGAAAAAAAAGTATACAAATTCCAAGAAGACACCTGACCATTAGCACAAAAACAGTTACATTAGAGCATTAATGCAGTTCAATAATCTACCAAATGAATTAAAAACAATTAGACACAAGCATACCAAAAAAATTAAACTAAAACAATGGATAAGATGAACCCCCTAATACAACTTCTAAATTAATTATTCTTATAAAAGTCAACAAACTCCTAACCAAATTTACATTAAATTATTTATTCTTATAAAAGTCAACAAACTTCTAACCACATTACTTTAGTTCTAAGTTAGTATTTAAGTGCGCCGGACCAGCGAACAGGAATTAGTTCTTCTGCTGGATTACATATATAATTGTAAATTTGTATAATCTTGTACATTTACTCTGGTTAATAAATATTATTATTATATTTCGTTAAAAAAGAAAACCCGTTTATTTGGTAGATGAACTCCATCAGCTTCTTCAGCAACAAATTAAAAAATAGTGTTTTTATTTTATTAAAAAACAAAACCCGTTTATTTGGCAGATAAAGGTCATCAACTTCTTCAACAACAATTTATAAATTTGTAAAAAAATATAATAAAATGTAAAAAGATGTAAAAAACGTAAGAAAATGGAACAATCTATAATAAAGAGTATAAATATGTCCAAAAATGTTAAAAGGTGTAAGAATGTATAAGAAAATATAAAAAACTGTAAAATAATTTTTCAATTAAGAATATAGATAAAAAAGTAATAAAATGTAAGGAAATGTGTAAAGACGTAAGATGCAGTGAATAAAAGGTTATAAATTGTAATAAAACGTAAGATAATGAACAAAAAGCAAAAGCCGTCCAAAAGCCAACAAAAATGTACAAATCGTTACATTTTTAGGAACGACCGATGCTCGGGAGAGCCTTATAATTTAGCCAGAGCAAAATATGCTAAATCTTATATAAGGCCGAATCCATCTCAAATCAGGTGGTCCGCGTATGCCTATGTCACCGATCATTTTGGAATAAAAGTATTTATGTTCTTGTCCAAAAATTATTTGACCCGTATATTTTTACATTTTTGTTGCAACAAGATTTCATGCGTTCAGCAATGCCGCAAAATTCCGAGAAAATCCTTACTTAGAAATAAATTTTTTTAATGTAATTTTCAAACAGCTACTGCTTCACCAGTTTTTTAAGCTTTTTAGCGTGCAACACATAAATCCACTTAGGGTTGAGCCCTCTTTCACGGTCGGTATGTTATTTAAAAAAAAAAATAAAAAATGACCGAGTTATGCATTTTTTACTGAAAAATGCAGTATTTAGAAAAATGCATTTTTCTCGAAAAAGCCTATTTTTTTTCTCAATTTTTTTTTTCATGATAGAGAACATTAATAGCTATCTAGGTGTGTTTATGAGATTCACGGGTTTCCCACTGGGATAGCGATCACTAATGAGATAATACACAAACAAATTTTTCACACTTAACGCTTATACATAGTGATATAACAATGATATAACAATCAATATAAAGATGTTTATCTTTGTACGTATATAAGTTATACACATGTATATGCGAATACTTGTATGAGTTTATGTACTAATACATTTGTCCGCTAGATGGCTATCGTTTGACTTAAGATTTACCAAGATAAGTTCGATTTCTGCTATATATCACACCTCTAATCTTTTCTAAAATTATCATCTCTTTGAAAATTATTACATACTAGCGTTGATCAGCGCGCTACGCGCGCCACTGTTTCGTCTCTTGTTTCTCTCCTTTCGAGATTCGAGACGGATTCGATTATTCGAGATTTCGAGATCGTTCGAGGGCAAAATAGATTATCTCGAATGCTCAATTTATATAAGGGATTTACACCTTATTAACTTAACTATGATGTCTCAAAATTACTCACCGAAGAGAATCAAATGTGCAGATTTCTTACATAAGCATAAAAAATTTGTTTTCAATCTAAATCTATACGTTTCAAACAACTTGAGGATCTTCCTTATCCATTGAAGCACCTTTATCCTGATTTACTTTTAACACCCTCTACACTTGTGTGTAAAGATTGTTACAATCGTGCTTTAGAAGTGGTGAGTAGCACTGACAATGAATTTACAACGGATAATGAAGTTACCGACAATGTAGTCGATAAAGATGAAGATTTTTTATCAAGTACTCCAAAACGTACGAACGTTGGAGTACGTTTTCCAACGTATCGAAGAATTTAATAATGAAATAAGTACATTTTCCTTAGGTTCTGTATCGCCTCTTAAGAGAAAAAATCTTATACGTGAAAAATCACTTGAAAATTACGTAAAGAAGAATGAAAAAAAAATATACTTTCAACATTGTCTAATGCCCTTGATGTAAAGTTGAATAATGTTTATGACGTTTCTATAAAAGCAAACGAATCAACTGCATGCCGTTGTACAGAATGGGTACAAAATATTGGTTTAGCCTTGCAAAAGTGTTCTACGGTATCAGAAAAAATAAAAATTCCGGCTTTGCTACGCTCATCCCTAACGAAAAATGAAATTGTTATGGAATATTATATAAATGACGATTTTAATTGTTCAAGACAGAGTCCTAATAAGAGTGACGTTATTACTGTTAAAATAAATCATAAAAAAGAGAAGAAAGTTAAACGTTTCCTTACTCGAAGTCTGAAAGCAACGTATGAAACATTTAAAAATGATTATCCCGACTTGAGAATTGGTAAATCGAAGTTTTATAGTTCGCGACCAAAATATGTCTTACTTAGCCCCGTCAAAGAAGTTTGTCTCTGTATCTATTGCGCAAATTATGATTTATTTCTTACGAGCTTAATTATTTTCAGAGGGAGTAACGTTACAGGGTTCGATGAAATTCGATCAGAAATAATAAACGCAACAATGTGTTCTGGACCATCTGATTTATGTTATTTACAAAAACGTAAAATGTGTTCAGGCAGTAACGGAATTACGTTTCATGATCTAAAACTGCAAGATATAGAAGGCACAGAAGAAATTACATATGCTTTGTGGGATAACGGTAACTTAATTGAAAAGACAGTGTCAATTTCTGCTTTTAAAGATGAACTTTCGGTTTGGACCATGAAGGTTAGTACTCACATATATGTAAAAATATACAATGCAAAGCTGTGAAAGCAGAAAGAGAAAATGCTAAAAAAGACCGATATCATTTAGTTCTTCAAATAGACTTCGCCAAAAACTGGGCTGTGATTCATAATAAAGCTGTTCAAGGAAATCATAGCAGTCTCTTATCAAGGGGATTCGATACAAAGTTTCGCAGTCATAATTGATGATCGAAAACATCATTCAGCGTATGCTTTGCTAACAGTAAAAGCAATTATAACCTACTTGAAAGCGATTTGTTGTGATTCAATAAAAAAAATTACCATTGTATCAGACGGCGCCGCTAGCCACTTTAAAAATCGCTTTCAATAATATGAATTAAAACGAGCACCATTTGATATAAAATGATTGTTCTCTGCTACTGAGCACGGTAAAGGAGTTGTAGATGGTGTGGGTGGACTTATAAAGCATTATGCTACTTCGCATATTCTTCGAGAGCCCCGTGAAAAATCCATTCAAAATACCAACGATTTTGTAGGGCACGTTCAAAAATATACAGATGCAATTAAAATAATACATTTACAAGACGCTGACGTAGAAGAGTTTAGAAAAGTAAAAAATGTTGATTGACTTGCTACTCCTAAGTATCCTGGAATTCGAAAAACTCATTTATGGATTAAAGAAACGTGCAATGATAAAGTACATTGTTTGATACCAAAGACCGCTGATCGTCTCCTCACTGAAGTAAGAATAATGAAGCCGAAAAACAAAGGTAGTTATAAAAATAAAAAATCTAAAAGACATAAATAAAAAAAAAAAAATACATACATATGTGCATACCTGTATATTACTTATATACGCATAAAGATAAACATCTTTATATTAACTGTTATATCATTGTTATATCACTATATACAAGCGCTAAGCGTGAAAAATTTGTTGGTGTGTTATCTCATCAGTGATCGCTATCCCAGCGGAAAATCCGTGAATCTCACAAACACGCCTAGATAGCTATTTATGTCCTCTATTATGACAAAATATAATTGAGAAAAAAATAGGCTTTTTCGAGAAAAATGCATTTTTCTAAAAACTGCATTTTTCAGTAAAAAGTGGATAACTCGGGCATTTTTTATTTTTTTTTTTAAATAACATACAGATCATGAAAACGGCTCAAACCTAAGTGGAATTATGTGTTGCACGCTAAAAAGCTTAAAAAACTGGTGAAGCAGTTGCTGTTTGAAAATTAAATTGGAAAAATTTATTTCTAAGTAAGGATTTTCTCGGATTTTTGCGGCATTGCTGAACGCATGAAATTTTGTTGCAACAAAAAAGTAAAAATATACGGGTCAAATATTTTTGGAGAAGAACATAAATACTTTCATCCCAAAATGATCGGTGACATAGGCATACGCGGACCACCTAATTTGAGATGGATTCGGCCATAAGTAAAATCTGAGGTATACATATGACCCCCCCCCCCCCCCCTCCCATCATCAACATACGATTTTAGTCACTTTCCACAATACATGTATGTCTGTATGGTTGTATGTAATGAAGTTAGCTGATTATCTCAACGAATTTCCGATCGATTCCATCGAATTCCGCAAAAAAAGATACTCCTCTAATTATACCTCCTTTAATAAGAAAGATCGATGAAAAACTTTAAAAATGCGAGAACAAAGAAACATTTCAAAAATCGATTTTTAAGCTAATGACTGGAAAAATAAATTTTAAGTTTATATCTGCACGTCTATCTGCTAAAACGAATTAGAAGACACTTTTATTCTGTTAGGCATTTTTTGCTTTAAACAATATTTGCCAACACAACTGCGAAAAACAGCAAAAATGGTAAATAATGGACGATTTTCGACTATAACATGACAGGATTTGATTTTACACAAAAATATTAAATACAAAAGATACAGATAATATTTAAACAAAACCTATTCCTATTTACATTTTCTTCTAAAATCAATTCCTGACGAGTTAGACCTATGAAAACGATTTTTAATGCCTAAATAGACCTGAAATAGTTGATTTTCACGTATTGTTCAAGGATTTGACTTTACACAAAAATGTTAAATACAAAAGATAAAGATAACATTTAAACAAAACTTCTTCGTATTTAACATTTTCATGTACTAACAATTCTTGATTATCTAAACCTACAAACACAATATTTAACGCCTCAATACACCTTATATAGTCAATTTTCGCCTATTATTTAACAGAATTCGATTTGAGACAAATATCAAATAAAATAGCTATAAATAAGTTCAGAAAATCAATATAACATTCCAAAGATCATATAATTATAAAAATATAATAAGATAGAAAATTACGTTTGATTACAATATTAAATGAGATAAACACATCAAAAGCATAATTAAAAAAAACGAAATATCTACTTTTCATTTTTTACAAAATGGTAAATATTATGCAAACAAAAACATTGTTGATACTATATGATGCTCTCTTTAATAGCATTATAAATTATTGGATAATAGCTTGGGGTGGTTTATACATGAATAGTCTAAGACCATTACAAAATTTACAAAATAGAATCTTTAAAATTATATACAAAAATACTTTTGCGATTGAAGGATGCCATTTTAATATTAAACAACTATTTTGTTTTGAGTCCCTTTTCTATCATTATGAGGAAATAGAAAGCGCTGCAAATTCATTGGCACGTAGCGTTCTCCAAATTAATGTATCGTTCCTATAGGTATAAGTAATAGACGAATTTCATCCATTCACTTAAAATAATTATAATACTTGTAAAACAAATATTAATCAACGCGGCAAATATTTGTAAACTTCGGCACGCGCACAAACAAAAAAACGAGACATTGAGAGAGAACCAGAGGAGTATCAGGGATGAAATTACATCATCAGTTTCGTCTCTTTACGCAGAACAAGATTATAATATTTATAAAAATAAATATTGAAAGATGATATCGATGCCGAGACAATTTATAAAAATCAAACGCGGACTCCGAACGTAGATTTCAAGCGCGCAGAGAAAAGAAGACCGGAGAAAGGGCAATTAGAAGCTAGCGAGAGAAAAGGAGAAGCTAGTCAAACGCCATGATCCAACCGACCTGCTAGAACCGAGGGAGAAAGAGAAAGAGAGAGAGCGAGAGAGAGAGAGCGAGAGAGGAAGCCGGAATATGAGAGAAAGAGAGGGAGACAGAGAGAGAAGCACATACGTGAGAGAGGCCTGGCGCATGTCACAAAATCAACGCGATCCCGAATTTCCCTTACCGAAGCGAAAAGCCGAAAGGTCATAAAGAGCAGAAAATATGAGCCCAGCTAAGTGGAAAGTGACAGCCACACTTTTCGGTTGGTGGGAGCAATCCGCTACCGACGAAAAGTGTAAAAATAGATACATTGGAAGATGCTCAAACTAGACAACCTGACCTTTGCGGGAAGCTTTTTCTTGGGATAGGTGCAGTGTCTCCAAAGAAAGTCAGAAGACATCTTTATGGTTTTGTTTTTAAACCTAAGGTTCAACCACGGGAATGCTATATATGGGGTTATACGTAGCACAGGAGCTTTTAATAGACAATAGTCGAGAAGCTTCTGTGTACGTAAAAATCGGGTATAAAACGGTCGAATGAGAGCATAGCGCGCAGTCCACCGCAGTAATTTGAAGAGGGGGAATCTCTGCTCGAGACCTCCGACGGAAAAAGAACTTAGAGAGAAACGAACGAGTTGACAAAAAAAAGAACCTAGAAGAAATCCGGCTAACAACACTTAAAAGAAAAGAGACCACGTCGGACTTCAACAAAAGACTAGGAAGTTACACTTAGATGGAAACGGAGACTGCTCAACTCTCGCTGCGCCAACCATCCGAGCCATCCACAACACTCATCTCCGCTGGTCTACACAACTGCAGTCGTCATACCTGCTACAAGAGCAGGGGAGTCAAGGAGGTCGACCATCTCTCATTGGAAGAGGAACTGAACCACCGATCTCATCCAACGAAGCTGGGTGCGAAGTCGAAAGGTATTTTTAGAAGTATGTATCAAAACTGTAAACTCATCGCATATTCGTTAATTTGTAATTTTTGCAATAAAATTCAATTCACTTTTTGTAAATCAATTTTGTTAATTTCTGTTTGTCCCAGGATCTCGCATCCTAGTTACGCATAGTGCTTTCTAGCGTTGGCGAAAAAAAGGGGATCAGAGTATGCATAGGCTTGCCCACTGCTTACTTATGTAATTTAATTAAAAGGTGAGTAATTTTGACGTAATAGATTACTAATTTTATAAGTTAAAAACTGCTGCATCGCGGCCGGAAAATAAGATTTTTCCAAGGAATAAATAGAAATATTTCTAAATAAAAAGATTAAAAATAAAAGAAAGTAAAAAGCAAGATTTTTAAATAATTTTTAAAATACAAAAAAAAAGACTAACAGAAGATGTCGAACGAGCACGATAATATAAAAGCAAAAAGAAGTGATGATATAAATTTCGTATTTGTAAATTCTTTACTATCAAAACTTAGAAATAAAGAAGAAGAATTACATGAAAATAATTTAGGGGAAAATCTGAATAGCAAAAATTTAAAGAAGGACGTTTCTGTGTTAAAGAAAAGAGTTGAAGAAACTTTCGCGGGGCTATATTGATTATCAGGGAGATTACTGAAAAATTGAAAATAAAACTGATCTCTCAATTCTCCAAGGGATTGATGATACTCCGAATGATAGTAGCCTTACAGAACTCGAAGCTAGTATTAAAAAACGGGGACCAACAGAAAAAATTTATATTAAAATCACCTAAATTAAAACTTAATAAAATTCCATTGGGCGATAGCCAAAAAGAAGCTGGTGAGTTTGATTTTAGTACGGCACTTACCTCACAGGAAAACCGCGTGACGTTTGGCGAAAACTTGACAAG